>VMDO01007763.1:47125-89028 GCA_007922755.1 Pedetes capensis | reverse complement strand
ACATTAATAGGTATGTTTGAACTGAAAAATTGAAGTGAAAATTTTCTTATACAAAATCTCTGATTTGACTAATTGTTCACTAATGACAATAAACATTAACTCTGAAATAATGATATATGCCAAGTCACTAAAACTATCTAATTTAGGAAGCCCTCAATTTAGGTAAAATTAACAAAAAGCTTAAAGTATGTGAAAAATAACAATACTTCATCTGAAAAAAATTATTGTCAAAGGGGTTACAATATGTCAATGTTACCAATAGTCTGAGACTATTAGATGAAACAAAGTGCTTACAAAGGATATTTTTTGTTTAGTTATTGTTGACTTGCTAAATCTTAGAAAAGTGGAGATTAACTTGGTGAAACCACCTAAGAAGAAAGTTAGCACTACCTCCTTCCTTTTCAAGTTGAATATTCATATGCCCCATGTCCCAGAATTCTACTCTGAAATATGCAACCAGGAGAAACTCTGGCATATGTACTATGAGAGAGCTGTGTGAGAATATTTTAAC
The DNA here is from genome assembly GCA_007922755.1 of Pedetes capensis. Classification (NCBI taxonomy): domain Eukaryota; kingdom Metazoa; phylum Chordata; class Mammalia; order Rodentia; family Pedetidae; genus Pedetes; species Pedetes capensis. The sequence continues at coordinate 88,517 of VMDO01007763.1, read as the reverse complement.
AGCAGAACCTGGAAATAATCTGAACACCCACCACAGCAAACTGGATAAATAAACCATGTGTTACTCTCCCATTGGTATGTACTGTTGGAATCAAAAGGACTGAAGTATCACAATGTGCCATAACATAGATGAATCATAGCAGCAAATAACTTCTCAGTGAAATTAAAACAAAAAGAAAAGGAAAAAATTTCTTAGCAGAAATTGAGAATGAATGACTCACAAGACTGGATCAGCAAAGACACAAAAGCCAGAAAAACAAATCTGTACACAACTTACTGGTTTCAAAATCTTGGCTGCCAAGACAAGTGAAAAAAACAAAAAAGAAAAGAAGGGCAGTTGAATTATCTGTTCGTAATTAACAATAATATTTGATGATAAAATACTGAGAGCTTTTTAGCATACATGGTATTAAGATCTTTGCTAAATAACAAAGCACTTTGAACTGGAGTCTGCCCAGTTTTCCAAGATTGAGTCTATTAAGATCTTTCCAGCTGATTCAGATCCATGTGGAAAATATAATGATATTAATAATCATCTTTAACAGCCAAATGGATAATATTTTTAAAACGGAGCCAGTTTCAAGACAGTAATTTTGTACAGATTCAGACATTTTATTTTAATATACTGTATTCTAGAAACAGTACATATGTGATGCTATTCCCAACACTAAGAAAATATTTCTTAGTGAGAAAAGTTTAAACATACATATAAAACCAGCACACCCCCACTCCAGACACATGTACAAAGATTTTTTTCAATCACATGAACATATTTATTAAACCCTACAGCTCTCTGTTATTAACACATAAAATATATTAGTCTATTTAAGCGTGATTGGAACTCCAGCTACTAACTTTGAACTCAAAATAATTTTTCCACATTTGAAAATTAGTAATAAAATTCTGAATGGATTTCAGTTAATGAGCATTTATTTCACACAGAGTGGATGTAGAAAAGTATGCATTTTAGAACAACATACATATAATTTAGTGCCTCTTCCATTTTTATTCCTAACAAAGAAGTCTGAAATTTCTTTATTTTTACCAAGGTGTAAAATAAAATACTATAGCATACTATGAATATGCCATACGGATGTCATTATCTCTTTAGTCTTGGCTGAACCAGCCCCAGGCAAGATTGTGAGGGACAAGATTGAAATTGAGATCTCCAGATCTACTTTAGGCAGTTCTTTTCCACCTCTTCAGAGTATTTTTTTTTTTTTGCATACTTAAGGAGCTCTCTATTATTGTGAAACTCCCTGACCTCTGCCAATTAAATCTGTTCTCAGCAACGGGTTCAGTCCCACTTGTTCATCCCTCACTGTCAATTTAAGGAAAGGTATTACTTCACCAAGGTTCTTGACATTTTAAGGCATTTCTCTAATTGTGGAACTGGTGGCTTTGTCCTCTGAAAAGCCAGATCAACTCTTTAAGGAGAGTTGTCCTCTAATGTATACGGCATAATTTCCCTGGCTTTGTGGAGTTGGGTTCAAGAAACTTACCCAAGAGTCACTTCTGTAAGCAAACATGACTGATTGAAAGATTAATGCCCAATTAGTGATTCCTAGGTCACCACTTAGCCTCTTGACCACTTAGTCAGTAATGATGGCAGTTACTGTATAGGAGGCTTGTCACTGTTGGCAGATCTGTCTCTTAGCTTTATGACCAGGGCAACACATTGTTCAAGCTGTGCCCTGTCAATCTTAATTATCTTACAGCAGAGTAGCTCCACTGCCGCTGTCATTTCTCAGGTATTATGATCAACTCAAGTCAATTACATTGTTTCCTTGAAGGCTTTCTTCTTCCCACCTTTGATAGCATTATTTTCACTATTTCATTTTGTCATACAGCAACTATTTTAGCACTCATCATTCTTTTGTGCACATCGTGTTATCACAATTACCTCTGAGAGTCTATCTTCAGCCTTCTGGATTGTTGACATTGACTACATTACTATATAATTTAAATCCTTCCCTACTCTGGCTGGATTATAATTTCTGTAAAGGGAAGTTATACAGAGAACCAATATGGGCCCACAGTGAACACTCATTCTCTAAGTAGCCAAAGGGAATTTAGCAGTGGGTTTTCCTGAAAATGAAAGGAAAGAGAATATGTGTCTTTTGATTGATATTTCATTTTTAGTTTTTAAAAAAGGATTCAATGAAGAAAATTCTCTGGTCATAACCATAAATTTATAAGATACAAATGTGGAAATGGCATGTAGTTGTTTTCAGGGATTGTAAAGCTGTACATTTTCTGTGTGTTAACAAGAATGGAAGGAGGGTATTAAACAAACTTGAAAAGTATATATAGAAAAATTTGGTGACAAGAATTTTTCCTGTTTCTCTCTCTCTCTCTCTCTCTCCCTCCCTCTCTCTCTCTCTCTCTCTCTATATATATATATATATATACACATATATATATATGTATATATTATATATTATAACATATAATATATATTATATATATATATATATATATATATATATATATATATATAGTATTTGCAGGTTTTCTAATGTATGAATATTCCTATACAGAAGTAGATATGAATTGCTGTCATATGTAAATATGGCATATTCTCTCACTTGTGGATGCTCTCTCTCTCTCTCTCTATCCTCCCTTCTCTGTCTTTTTTGGGATTTAAGATAATAGTTCAACATTTGCACATATTTTTCAAAGACTTGAAAGAGCATTTCTTCTCACTTTGTTTACTTTTATTGGAAGACCCAAACAAACAAAATTATTAGCTCATAACATGCAGTTTTAATTTCCACAGCTTTTCCTTGGTTTAGAGCTTATGGCCTGAAAGTAGAAAATTCTAGATCATATTACATATCTGCTAAAAAATCTGGGTTTCTGTATATACTCATTTGTGAAATGGTATTAGAATATATGAAAATCACCACCATTTATTTATTTTAGTAGACTTTCAAAAATGAAACTGAATGTTAAATATTCTAGCCCATGACCTTCAGAGGTACTCAACAGAAAATCAATAAAGGAGGACAATAATTAAATATTTATTCATTAAGGAGATTAGAGAAAGTAACATCAATGTAAAGAATTATATTAAGTAACATTGCATTAGTTTAGGAAAAAGTCATCTATTGCAATTATGATTATAACAGTGGACATAGAACAAATTTTGTATCATGTCTTCTGAAATTCATTTAAAGATTGATATGTTGATGGATAATTATGCTCAGCTATTTACCAACCTCTTCCTTTGGGCCTGGCTCCAAGACGAAGAGTCATCACTGTTGTGTTTGAACTTGTCAGTTTTGAGAGAAACTTTTTTTTTCTGAGTGAATCCTAAAAGGCTTTGGTAATTATATAGCTACACTAAGACCAGGATATGATTTAGTGCTTTTTTAATTATAGTGAGTTTGGCTTCTGTATTTTTGCAACATATATTTCACCTCATCAAGTAATCAGCATTCCTTTTAAGAGTCACTCTCATATAAAGCAACCAGTTGCCAAGTGAAGAAATGAGCAGGCCATCTTCTCTTTTAAAGTCCAAATGCAAGACAGATATGAGGAGTCCCTTGTTTCCTGTAGGAAACTGCATGTATAAAGAGCTGAACTGGCATGCACATGGAAAATAAAGCAGGATCCTTAAGGTAGCAATCTCCTTTCAGCAATGATAGAGGAAGTCTAACCATTTGGTAGAACTGATCTTGTAATAAAGAAGATGTAAGGTGAGACACTTTTGTAGGTTTGCAAAACAGTTTCAGAGCATCAACAATTAAAGCATATTTTAAAAATTAAGTATGGCATAAATGTAACACTTTGGAAGAAACAAAGATTCACCTGGAGAACATCTTTCTTAAGGAAATTTTTATAACTACTGAGATAAACTACTCAAATGAAATTAAATGAATACAGAAAATGAAAAAGATACTTAACCAAGTCATTTTCTCTCATTGTTAATGTATATATGAATCCTTCTCTATTTAATTTCTTTGCCATCAGTGGAAAGACTATTTATGATGGCAATTATTTTAATTTTTAAATTGTGGAAACAAAAATTTAAAACATTTAATTTTCAAGTCAGATACACTAGTTTTCAGGGATCTGTGACACAGTATCACAAGCTGAATTGCTTAGATCACAGAAAATTTATTGCTTCTTAGTTCTGGAGGCAAAACTGGGTATTGTGGCACATGTTTACAATCCTTTCTTCTTGGGAGACCTAGGTAGATCGCAAGTTGGAGGCTAGAGGGAGGCTGTGCAACTTAGACCCCAACTCAACAAAAACAAAAACAAAAACAAAAACAAAAACCAACCAACCAGCAAAAGTTTGGAACATACTTCTGAAGGCTAGAAACCCAAAATCATGGTGTTGGTAGGGTTGATCCTTTTGAGAGCTGAGAGGGAAGAATCTGTTCCTAGCTATTCTCCTTAGCTGAAGATAGCCATCTTCTCCCTATGATGCTTCACATCATCTTCTTTTGAAGTATGTCTTTATGTACCAATTTCTCCATTTCTATTTCTATTGTCCAAAGAATAGAAATCATATCTAATTGGGGCTCACTCTAATCATCCCACTTTAACTTGATTATCTCTGTAAAAATCTTATATCCAAATGAAATCACATTCTAAGGTACTGGAGGTTAGGATTTCAACATATGAATTGGCAGGAGGAGCATAATTAAGTACATGGCAGATTTATTGGGATATCACTTAAATAGAGTAAAATTTTTAATGATTATAGAAATGTAATCACTACAACAATCAAGATATAGAATAGTTTCATCACTCCAAAATATTCCTTTGAGCCTCTCAGTAGGCAACTGTCTCTGTAAAGCCATTCATTTCTTCTATAATTATGTCTATGTAGGTATATCATGCAAGTGAAATCATACATATATAGTAACTTGAGTCTGGATTTTCTAACTAAACATAATGTTTTTGAGATTCATCCATACAGTTGCATAAATCAGTAGATTATCTTCCTTTCTAATGGTGAGCAGCATTCTATTATGTGAATGTCCCAGAGTTTATTTATTACAGTAGACATTTGGATTTTTTTCTGGATTTTGCCATTCTAATTTAAATTTTATAGACTTCTATATGAACATCTTTTTGTGGGCAGGTTCATTTTTAAATTTTTTAGCGATAAGTTCTCTTAGTCATATGAAAATTGTACATTTAATTTTATAAGAAAATACCACACATTTTTCAAAAATTTTGCATAATTTGGCATATTAACCAGGTAGATATGGATGAATTGCTTTCCATATTCACTAACAATTAATATTTTCTGGGTGTTTTGTTTGATTGTTAATATTGTCCATTTTAGTATGCTTCTTCTGATGTCTTACTGTTAATTTAATCTAAATTTGCCCAATCAGTAATAATGTTGAATATTCTATTTTGTGTTTATTTGCACATTATATTTTACCTTTTGTGAAGTATATGCATACCTTTCATTTTTATTGTGTTACTTATCTTGAGTTCTAAGAATTATTTTAATATTCCTTTTAAAATCATATATTACATATGCCTTTTTATGTATTTGAAATAAATTAATTTTTACTGATATATAAAAAGAAAATATTATTTATTAAATGCTCTGTTTTGGTACATTTATATATTGTATAGCATTTAAATCAGTTTAAGCTATTGCCTCTAACATTTATCATTTCTTTATGGTGAAGTCAGAACAAGACCAGGTGTTGATTGTGGATAGGACTATCAACAGCCCATATGCATTTTCACACTGACACTGAAGAGAATTAGAACAAGTATATGAGGGCCAAGGTATGATCTTGAGTTCAAAGACCACCTCAAGAACAGATTTGATGCATTAGACACTAATGGTTGAAGACCAGACAAATTGTGGCATGACATCAAAAAGATCATTCATGAGGAAAGAAATCGGTTATTTAAAAGACAGGAAAAAAAGGCCAAATTAACTTTCAAAAGAGATTCTGAAACATGTCCTCGAAAATGGAGCATCTAAGGTAAAAGGAAAACATAATGAGGTTAAAGAACTAAATAGAAGATTTCAAAGAGCAGCTTAAGACAAAACCAAATATTATAATGCCATGTACACAGAGCTGGAGATAGAAAACCCAAAGGGAAGAACAGGCTCTGTTTTTCTCAAGTTTAAAGAATTAAAGATAAATTCAAGCCTTTAGTGGCAATTGTGAAGGATTCTACAGAGACAATATTAAACCATGTAGGAAACATCAAAACAAGATGGAAGTAATATGTAATGATTATACTAAAAAGAATTGGTGAATTCCCAACTATTTCAAGAGGTTGCATATGATCAGGAACAGATGGTCCTGAAAGAAGTGGAAGCTGCCTTGAAAAACTGGCAAAACACAAGGCTCCAGGAATTGATGGAATACCAATTGAGATGTTTCAACAAACAGATGCAGCACTAGAGATGCTAATTTGCTTATGCCAAGAGATTTGGAAAATAGCTACCTGGGCAATTGACTGGAATCAATTCATATTTGTGGCTACTCCTAAGAAAGGGAATCCAACAGAATGTGGAAATTATCAAGCAATATTAATAACACATGCAAGCAACATTTAGCTAGAGATCATTCAAAAGTGACTGCAGCAGGATATAGACAGGGAACTGCTGGAAAATCAATCTGGATTCAGAACAGAGTGTGGAACTAGGGACACCATTGCTAAAGTCAGAAGGATATTAGCCAACGGCAGAGAATACCAAAAAGATGTCTATCTATGTCTTATTGATTATGCAAAGGCATTTGACTGTATGGGTCATAACAAATTATGGTTAACATTGTGAAAAATGGGAATACCAGAGCATTTAATTGTACTCGTGAGGAATCCGTACATGGACCAAGAGGCAATTGTTCAAACAGAACAAGGAAGCACTGCCTGCTTTAAAGTAAAGAAAAGTTCTGGGGCTGTATCCTCTCACCATTCCCCTTTAATCTCTATGCTGGGCAAATAATTGGAGAAGGTGGGCTTTATGAAGAAGAACATGACATCAGGATTGGAGGAAGTTTCATTAACCATCTGTGTTATGCAGATGATAACACTGGTTGCTGAACTTGAAGACAATTTGAAGATTTACTGAGGAAGATCAAAGAATATAGCCTTCAGTATTGTACCTCAACTTCAAGTAAACAAAAATACTTCCAACTGGGTCAGTATGCAACTTCTTGATAAATGGAGACAAAATTGAAATTGTACAAGATTTTCTTTTTCTTCATTCTACAATCAATGCCCACAGAAACAGAAGTCAAGAAATCAAATACACATTGTACTGGGAAAAGCTGTTACTTCAAAAGTAAAGATGTCACATTGAAGATGAAGGTGCACCTACTCATACCACAGTATTTTCAGTCACATTGTATGATTGTTAAAACTGGACTTTGAATAAATGTGACAGCGAAAAATGATGGTTTTGAATTATGGTGCTGGAGAAGAATATTGAATATACCATGGACTGATAAAAGAACCCACAGATCTATTCTAGAAGTGCAACCAGACTGCTCCTTGGAAACAAAGATGGCTAGAATGTGTCTTATGTATTTTGACCATGTTGTCAGGAGAAACCGATCCCTGGAGAAAGACATTATATTTGGGAGACTGGTAGGTCAGTGCAACAAAGTAAAAGCCTCAACTAGATGGACTGACCTTGTTTGGAACAATGGGATTAAACATAAAACAGATCCTGTGCCTTTCACAAAGTCTGGGAGTGTTTTGTTCTGTTGTACCTCCCTGGAATTTGGACCAGACTCGAAGGCACCTAACAACAATAACAACAGCTATGGAAAACATCATTTAAAATCCTTTCTTCTTCCTTTTGGGAATGACAAATATTGTTACTTATAGTCAGCCTACTGTGAAGTAGCACATCACAACTTCTTGCCCTTGAATTTTGTGAATGTATTTCCACATTACTGATTGTTTTTCATTTCCTGTACAATGTTCTTTAAAGAAAAGATTTTAAATTTTATGACATCAAAATGATTAATATTTTATGGTTTGTAATTTTTGTTTTCTAAATATTAACAGGATATTTTTTCCATTTTTTACTAGAATTTTGTAATTTTAGGCTTTGTATTTTTATCTTAAATCAATATTAATTTTTATATAATGTGGTATAAGTGTAGGGTTGATTTATTATTTCTTATTTAATATTTATTATTTTTCATTATGGAGATTCAAATGTACCAATAACACCCGTTTAAGTTGTATTGCTTTCTCATTAAATTATCTTCCTAACTTTGTTGAAGTGGGCTGGAATTTAGCTCAGTTGGTAGAGTGCTGCGCTGCAGTCTCTGAGGTCCTGAGTTCAGTTCCCAGAACCACAAAAATGGGAGAAGGGCCTGGCCATCCAATCCCAAGAAATCCCAAAACAGTCAGCCATTGAAAACCCTATGAGGGTCTCTATGGGTTGGAAACCGACTCGACGGCACCTAACAACAACAAAAACAACAACTTTGTTGAAAATCAGTCATATATTTGTGAGTGTTTTTCTGCAAACACAACTCTCTTCTATTGCTCTCTATGATTGTTACACAAACTGCACCCTGTTTTAATTAATGTAGTTTAAAAATAGGTCTTAAGGTAACATGTGCTCTCCATTTTTTTAAGTTGAGAAAAATTTCACTTACCATGAGAGTACCCATATTGAATGCTTGATTGATTGAGTAACCTTTTGTGGTAGAAGACTGAACCCAGGTCTTCAAATATACTTTGCAAGTGCTTTCTCACTGAGCTGCACCTGAGCAACTCAACCTTTTTATTTATTTATTTTTCATTTTTTATTTTTTATTTTGATTTTTTATTAGAAATTTTTAATGTATAACTTAATGTGTTTCATTCTAACATGTATTTCATTGTGACATTTCCATATATGTGTTTCATTGTACATTGCTCACATAACTTCCCCCTTACCCTCTTGTGCTCCTCCTCCCTCATCTCCCACCCCCCACCAATGATGTCCTTTCTACTTCTTTGTCTTTTTGTGGGAATATTTATCTATACACATCCATCCCAATTTTGATTGAAGTTCAAACTTTTTCCTATACTGATCTTTTTGTTTTGTCATCAGTATTATATGAGTAATCTAGTCCACTTGCGTTATTTCCATCCTTTGGTATTGTTGGTATTATTATGGTTATTTCCTGAACTATTAAAGTTTGGCTGTTTACTTTGAGATCTACCCTCTCTCATTCCTCATTCCTCGCTCCTTGTTGACCCTCCTCTTCTTCCTGTCTTTTCCCATCATTGCTTCCTTTTGCCCTTCTTTCCACTGCTTAAATTGTCCCTTCTCTGCTAAGTTTACATGAGCTCTTTGTTGTTGTTGTTGTTATGTGCGGTCAAGTCGTGTCCGACTCATAGCGACCCTCATAGGATTTTCAATGGCAAATTGTTTCGGGATTGCCTTGGGAGTGGGTTACCACGTCCTTCTCCCATTTTTGCGGTGCTGGGAATCGAACTCAGGACCTCAGAGACTGCAGAGTGGCGCTCTACCAACTGAGCTAAATCCCAGCCCCCATGAGCTCTTTATTATGTTCCAATTGATGTATAGGATTTTTTCCTTGTTTTAAATTTGATTTAGCATCCACATAAGAGTGAGAACATGTGGTATTTATCTTTTGGGACTTATATTCCTTCACTTAAGGTAAGTTTCTCCAATTCACTTAAGATAAGTTTCTCTAATTCCATTTGCTGCAAATGACATTATTTCATTTTATTTTTGAGACACAGTAGCATTCTATTGTGTATATGTACCATAATTTTTTTATCCATTCTTCTGTTGACAGGAACTTTTGTTGATTCCATATCCTTGCAATTGTGAAAAGTGCTGCATTGAACATGGAGATGCAGGTGTATCTGTGCTATGACTCATCTCCTTTGGTGTATATTGCTAATAGTGATATAGCTGGGTCATATGGTAGATCTATTTTTAGTTTTCTGAGGTATCTCGATACTGATTTCCAAAATGGCTGAACCAATTTTCAACTCCACTAGCAATATAAGAGGGTTCGTTATCTCCACAGACTCACCAGCATTTGTTGCTATTTCTTTCATAGATCTTGGCCATTCTTACTGGAGTAAGGTGGAATCTCAGAGTTGTTTTGAATTGCATTTCTCTAATGGCTAGGGATATTGAGCTTTTTTTTATGTGTTTCATGGCTTTACTGGCCTCTTTATTTGAGAACTCTCTGTTCAGTTCCTTGCCCATTTGTGTATTGGGTTATTTGTTTTCTTGGGTATTGCTTTCTTGAGTTCTTTATACATTCTGGAAATTAGTCCTCTGTCCCATGTATAGGATGCAATGATTTATTCCCATTCAGTGGGGACTTCTTTGACTATTGGGTTTTTCCTTTATTGTACAGAAGCTTTTTAATTTCAGGTGATCCCATTTATCTATTCTTGATGAGAATTCTTCAGCAATTGGAGTCCTATTAAGGAAATGCTTTCATATGCCCATGTATTGGAGCTTATTGCCTATCCTTTCTTCTATTAATTTTAAAGTTTCTGGTTTTATGTTGAGGTCTTTTATCCATTTTGAGTTAACTCTCATGCATATTGAGATATGAAGGTCAGTTTTCATTTTTCTGCAAGCAGATATCCATATGTCCCAGCACCATTTATTGAAAAGGGTATCCTCTCTCCAATTTACCTATTTTGCTCCTTTGTCAAAAGGTGGCTAAGCTGGGCATGGTGGCACATGCCTGTAATCCCAGCAGCTTGGGAGGCAGAAGCAGTAGGATAGCAAATTCAAGACCAGAGGCAGTATGCATAACTTAGTAAGACCCTGTCTCAAAAAGTAAAAAAATGGGCTGAGGGTGCAGCTCAGTGGTCCAGTACTTGCAAAGCATTCAAGTGGGAGGCCCTGGGTTCAACCCTCAGTACCAAAAAAACCCAAAAAACAAAAAACAAAAATCAGGTGGCTATAGATGCATTGATGTATCTCTGGGTCATCTCTTCTGTTCCACTGGTCATCAGGGTTATTTTTGTGCCAGTACCTAGCTGCTTTTGCTACTAAAGCCCTGTAATATAGATTAAAGTCAGGGATTATGATCCCATTTGCACTAATTTTGCAGTTTAAGTAAGAGTGTTTTGGCTATACGTGGTCTTTTGTGTTTTCATATGAATTTTTGGATTTTTTTGTAGTTCTGTAAAGTCTGTCATTGGAATTTTAGTGGGGATTGCATTAAATCTATAGATTGCTCTATGGTAGGATAGCCATTTATACAATATTGATTCTCCCAATCCATGAGCAGGGGAGGTCCTTCTGCTTTTCAATATCTTCTGAGATTTCTTTAATGTTTTGAAATTTTCCTTATAGAGAGTTGCAGAGCTTTGGTTAGATTGATTTCAAGGTATTTAATTTTCTGGTGGGCTCTCATGAAAGAGATTGTATGTGTAATTTTCTTCTCTTCTTGCTTACACTTGGTGAAAAGGAAAGGTATTGATTTTTGAGTGTTAATTTTGTATCTTGCCACTTTGCTAAAGGAGTTAATTAGATTGAAAAGTTTTCTAGCAGAGGTTTTGGAATCCTTTAGGTAAAGTACAGGTCATCCACAAAGAAAGATAATTTGACCTCTTCTTTGCCTATCTGTATCCCTTTGATTTCTTTCTTTATTCTTATTGCCCTGGCGAGAATTTCAATCATAATGTTAAATAAAATAAGAGAGAGTAGACATCCCTGTCTTTTTCCAGATCATAGATGAAATGGTTTCAATTTTTCTCCATTGAATATATTGTGGGCTGTAGGTCTGTCATAGATGGACTTTATGATATTAAGGTATTTTCATGGATGCCTATCTTCTCCAGGGTTTTTGTCATAAAAAGGTGTTGCACTTTGTCAAAGAGCTTTTCAGGATCAATTGAGATGATTATGTGATTTTTGGTTTGGAAGCCTCTTGATATTCTGGTTCACATTATTTGATTTTTGTATATTAAACCAGCCTTGTATCTGTGGAATATATGCCACTTGGTCATGGTGAACAGTCTTTTTAATATGTTGCTGAATTCGGTTTGCCAGGGTTTTGTTAAGAATTTTTGCATCTATATTCACAAGGGAAATGTGTCTATAATTCTCTTTCTTAGATAAATCCTTTCCTAGTTTTGGTATCAAGGTGATGGTAGCTTCATTGAATGAGTTTGGAAGCCTTCCCTACTTTTCTACTTTTTGAAATAATTTGAGGAAGACAAATATTAATTCTTCTTTGAAAGTTTGGCTGTGAACCCATCAGGTCCTGGGTTCTTCTTTGTTGGGAGAATTTTTATTCCCCTTTTTTACTTCAGCATATGTAATGGGTTTGTTTAGGGTTAATTTTAGTAAATTGTATGTGTTAATAAATTTATCCTTTTCTTCTATGTTTTCATATTTTTGGGAAACAATTTCTCATAGTATTCCCTAATGATTTTTTATATTTCATTGTAGTCAGTGGTTTCATTCCATTTAAATCTCTAATTTTCATGATGTTGACTTTTTCATTTTTTTTTTTTGATTAGATTAGCCAAGGGAGTGTCTATTTTATTAATGTTTTCAAAGAACTAGCTCTTAGTCTCAATCCTTTGAATTATCTTTTTAATTCTAATTGAGATTCTAATTGAGATACCTCTTGATATTTGTAATTTCTTGTAATGCCTTGTAATGCCTTCATATTTGTAATTTCTTTCTGAGTCTCCTTTAAGGATTGATATTTTGTTGGCTTTCCAGTGTCTTGAGATGTGCCATTAGGTCATTTATTTGGCTCTTCCCTACCTTATTGATGAAGGCACTTAATGTTATAAACCTCCTTTTTAGAACTGCCTTTGCTGTATGCCATATGTTTTGGTAGGATGTGTTCTCATCATTATTTGATTGTAGGAATTTTTTAAATTTCTGTTTTAATTTCTTCAATAACCCATAAATCATTCAGCAGTGTATTATTTAATCTCCATGAATTTTTAAAAATTCTGGTATTATTCTTGCTTTTGAGTTCCAATTTTATTCCGTTGTGCTCTCATAAAGTACAGGGGATAATTTCTACTTTTTTGTAATTATTGAGGGAATTCTTAAGTACTAAAATATGGTCTATCTTAGAGAAGGTTCCAAGTGGACCTGAAAAAAATGTGTATTCCTCGTTGTGTGGTTGGAATATTCTGTAGATATCTGTGAGTTCCAATTAGTCTAGGGCACAGATTAAGTTCATTGTTTCTCTACTAATTTTCTGTTGTGATGACTTCTCTCTGGGCAAAAGTGGGGTATTGAAGTCTCCCATAAATATTGTGTCAAGACCAATGTAGTCCTTTATTTCCCATAAAGTTTGTTTTATGAAGCGAGGTGCCCCTGTATTTGGAGAGTATATATTCAGTAGCATTATTGGTTCCTGGTAGATTGTTGCTTTTAGTAATATGCAGTGTCCTTCTTTATCTGTTGTAATTATTTTTGGATTGAAGGTTAATATATCTAATATTAGTATCGTGACCCCTGCTTTCTTTTATTCTCCCTGCTTGGTATATTGTTTTACAGCTCTTAATTCTCAATCTATTGCAGTCTCTGTGGGTTAGGAACTCTCTTGAATGGCCCATATTGAGGGCTTATGTTTTTCACCCAATTAGCCTGTCTATTTCTCTTTCGTGTTGAGTTAATACCATTTACATTAATAATAATTATTGAGAAGTGTCTATTGTTATGTATCCAGTCATTACTTATTGATGGTGTTTGATTCATATATTACTGCTTTCTTTACTTCCACTCATGTCACCTCTTCAATTCTTTGATCTTCTATGTAGGGTTGTCTTACCTCACTGTATGTGCTAACTGATTGAGGATCCTCTGTAAAGCTTGTTTGGTGGTTGCAAATCATGTGAACATGTCAATATCATGGAATGTCTATTACTCCTCATGTATTTTCAAAGATAACTTTTTTGGATCTTGTATTCTTGGTTGGAAGTTATTCTTTTTCAGAATGTGAATTATATATGTCTAGGCCTTCCTAGCTTTCAATATTGATGTGGAGAAGTCTCCAGTTATTTTAATGGATTTTCCTTTAAATGATAGTTGGAGATTTCCCTGGCTGCTTTCAAACATGTTTCTCTGTTTTCCAATGTAAGCATTTGTACAATAATATGTCATGGGGAGGATGTGTTTTGGTCTACTCTGGGTGGGGTTCTGAATGTTTCATCTGTAAGTATCCAGATCCTGAATTATCTCTGAAAAATTTTCCTTGAGGGTGTCATAAAATAAACCTCTGGTGGACATTTCTTCTCCTTCAGGGACACCCTGAATTCTTAAGATTTGTTTTTTCATTCTGTCTGAGGTCTCCTTGAAATCTGTCTTATATTGTTTCATCTTTTTTTTCCAACTGGGATGGTGTGTACATAATATTTTATATTGACTCCTCTAAATCTGATATGTGCTATTCAGCTTTGTCAAGTTTCAATGATGAGGATTGTGTTGCAGAATTTAATTTATTCAGCTTGCTTTGCATGTCAAGGATTTCCACTTGTTTTTCCTGACCATTTCTAGCTGCTAGGAGAGTACAGACTCCAGATAAGTTACCTTCTTCTCAAGGATTTTGAGGGTGCTGGTGGTGTTAGTTTTGATCTGGCCTGGGACTCAAGGTTCTCCTGACTCTACCCTCAGTGTTGCTGGGATTACAGGCCTGTGTGACTGTGTGTCATGCTGTGTGTCACAAATTTAAAATGTTATAATTCAGTTAACAATGTTTTATAATCATCATCATTATCCAGTTCCATAAAATTTTCATGAACCCAAAAAGAAATCTTATACCAGTACTCTTTATTCTCCCTCCTCCAAGTTCCTGGTCTGAGAATTACTTTGTTAGTTTCTTGGTGCTCAAGTCCAACTCTTTGGGACCCTTTTACCCACAGGTTGAGAATCTAGAGCCACCTCACTCTTTGGCTCACTGGATAGATCGTCTATTTACAGGCATTATCCTCAACCTTTGAAATCTTATAAAATATGCTGTACTAGATATCAGATTTCTTTGTGACTCTTCTTTTCCCTTTCAATTTCTCACTTTTGGAATTGGAATGTCCCTCCAATGCATTTTTGAGGTAGATCAACTATTTTATTGATTTCAAGATGCACATGTACAGAAGAAATTTGTCCCTGAATGGATTATATACAATGCCCCTCTTATACTTGATTCTAATGATTTAAAACATGATATTTGGTGCTTTTAAAATTATTTGAATGCTATCTTTGATTTACAATTGATATGAGAATGTTTTAACCCATTGAAGGTTTGGATACAGGATGAATGTATTTTGTATTTGAGAAGCACTTCAACATCTAGAAGAAAAGTCAGAGAGCTTGCTACTTTAGGTTGAATTATGTTCCCCTAACAAAAGATATGTAGAAGTTCTCAGATGTAGAATCTGTGAATATAACATGATTTGAAAATAGATTCTTTGCAGATGTAATCAACTTAAAATGAGATTATCAGGAATGGGGGGGCTTATCCAATATCTGGGTTCTTAATACGAAGAGGGGAATTTTGATACAGACACATTTGTGAATGTAGAAGTGGAGAAGGGAGTGATATATATTCATACCAAGGAATGTTGTTATACCATCAGAAGTTAGAAGAGACAAGGACGGATCCTCTACTGGGGACTACAAAGAGAGCAAGGTGCTGCCAACACTTCAGTTTCAGACTGTAGGCTGTGTAAATATAAGAGAACAAATTTCTGTCATTTTAAATCATCTAGTTTATTAGTAATTCGTTACTGTAGCCTAGGGAAACTAATACAGCTAATTATAATTTAAAGTAAACAAAAGTTAAGAAAATAAAATTCATGTTGATCCCTGTATTTGCAATTTTCAGTATTCCTTATTAATTCCTTTAAATACGCATTTCCACTTAATATATATCTTATCCTAACACAACTTACAGCTTTCTAAGTATTTCTAGCACCGTACATATGCCTGCAATGGTTTTCCTCTGCTCATTTATTTGTTTGTTTGTTTTGTAGTACTTGGGTGTTGAGCCCAGTGCCTATCACATACTTTGTAAATGCTACATGGCTGGGCTGCAACCCCAGCTCATTTCTTGGT
The DNA here is from genome assembly GCA_007922755.1 of Pedetes capensis. NCBI lineage: Eukaryota > Metazoa > Chordata > Mammalia > Rodentia > Pedetidae > Pedetes > Pedetes capensis. The sequence goes on along the minus strand of VMDO01007763.1, from coordinate 72,488 downwards.
TTCTATCTTGAGACAGAGTCTTGTCAAGTTACACAGGCTCCCTCTGGCCTTAAACCTGCAATCTTCTTGCCTCTGCCTCCCTACTCTCTAGGATTATAAGTGTTAGCCATGATGCCTGGCTTGCTTATTTTACTTTTAATATCTGAAAAGCCTTTTATTTCACATTTATATATCTATTTTTGAAATAAGTCATTACTGGATATGGACTAATCAGTATAGATATCAGTTAGGACAGTTACGATTTTAGGTTTTTTTTTTCTTTTGGTCTTTTAAATATATTGACAGAGAGTGCAAGAGGAAAGGGTAATAGGATAGAAGAAAGAAAATATCATGTATGATGCTCTTATGCCAAAATTGAGATGTACATATGTAGATAGATATACTCATAAAAAAGACATGCAAAAAGGGAGAATTGGTGGGGTTGGGAGAGGATGGGGGGTGGTCATGAGAGGGTAAGGGGGAAGAAAATGAGCAAAGTACAATGAAATGCATGTATGGAAATGTCCTAAGGAGACCTTACAAGTTGTACATTAAAAATTACCAATAAATAATTCAAAATAATATTGTCCACCATCTTATGGATGCTTCCACTTGTGTGAAATCCACTCCACTTTTATTTTCTTGGCTATATGTTTTTGGCTGCTGTTCAGATATTATACTTTGATTCTTATTACTTCATGTTATGTCTAGGTGACATTCTTTTATTTGTGTGTCTTTCCTTTTTCCCTTTCTTCTTTTCTCTTCTTAATTTTCTTGTTTGTAGTTTTGTTAGTGTCTTGAGTCTGTACTTTGTGGCCATTTGTTAATTTTAGAAAAATTTTTGCCAATTATTTCTTCAAATACTTCTTCCCCACCTTATCATTTTCTTTTCTTTTTTAGACCTTAATTTTCCATATCTTCAATAGTCGATATTGTCATAGCATTCTTGAGTGCTTTGTCCTGTCCTTTTTTTACTGTTTTCTTTTTTCCCTTTTTGTGCTTTAAATTTTATGGAACTGGATAATGATGATGATTATAAAACATTGTTAACTGAATTATAACATTTTAAATTTGTGACACACAAATTTTGTGCTTTAAAAAAATACATTATATTTTTTTTGCCTGTCAATCCTCTTTCCACAGTCTATCTGGTTTGGTTTTAATCCATCACAGAAATACTTAACAATTGATATTATTTGTTTTTCTTTCTAGAATTTCCATGTAATTTTTAAAATAGTTTCCCTCACTCACTTGTAAGCCCAAATCGGTTTAGGGATGTTTTCTATCTTTTAAATATGTTATCACACTAATCATTGTTATTCTCAACACCTAGCCTGATAGACCTATATTTGAGTCTTTATTGAAACTAGTTGTATTGATTGCTTTATTTCTTGATTAAGGTTTGTGTTCTTATTTATTTTTATGTATCCGTATTTTAAAAAAATTGTATGCATCAAGTGTACCCAGATAATAGAAACTAAGGTCAAGAATACTTTTACTCAATGACAGATACCCATGTTCTTCCATCAAACAATGATGGTTGAATTTGCGATCTGGTAAGTTGCTAAGATAGATTTGGGATTTATGGTAGCAATTTGTTACTTGATACATTACAAGCTTTAGATTTCTCTTTCAGCTGACTGATCTTGCTTGTTCTTAGTGGAAAGACTACCTGTGAAAAAGTGTTGTTTTGGTTGCTGTATTCAAACCTCACCTTTTCAAATAAGGTTTTCATCCACACTTTTATCATCTTTATCAGTGACCTGATAATTATTTTTACTAATTGCAAGGTTCATGGTAGGGCCGAAGATAGTTTCAACTATGCTCTCCCAGCCTCAGACTGGGTGGTCTCAACATTACTATACTTTCCCACTATGACATCCAGACTCTGGACTTTGTAGAAGATAAAATTTTCTGACTTCCCCAGTGACAACAGACCTTTATTTTCCATAAGGGATAGCTAATGGGTCTAAGAGTTCTTCCCAGGCACTCCCAGTGGCAAATAGATATTGCTTCCAATTCTTCTTCAGAAAAGTTATAACTTTGATTAAACCCTAGAGCAAAGAAGTTTTGCTGTTTATCTCCTAATGGTTTAAGAATATTCCTTTGATTGTCAAAAAAGTCTAAGAAGTACTCAATGTGTTTTGCCAGTAGCCTGGAGATGGCCAGTCACTTTCTGCATACATAAGACTCCAATAGGTGCTCCTTCCAGTCTCCACCCCAGTCCTAAGTCTTTCTTATCAACCAGGATCCTGTTGAAAGGAGCTTGAATGTACATGCAAGTTATCTTTTTGTTTTTTTCTACACTAATATATTAGCCCATATCAACTTTAAGATTCAGTGAAAATTTAATGAGTTTCATTTTGCCCATTTATTATTGCCATTTCTGCAAAAGTGAAAGTTTCTCAGTATCATTCATATCAGAAGTGACTGGTCATTCTTTGGAATTCAGTTAACTTGGTAGCCTTGTGGCCTCTACTTTCTGAAGAATTCAAAAGAAATTATTCTTTTGTAGATTGTCTTTTTTTCATTGTTAGATGGAGATGGAATTCTGTTGTATCTCCTACATTCTAAACAAACAGGAGAAACCCAATAATTGTTTATTCACTTGATATTTACAGTAACCTGAGTACAAACAATAAAGATTCATACCAAATATTAACCAACTAGGTAAAAACCCATTTATTTGATCTTAGATGATATTTTATTTAGAAGATAAGGATATTCAAGCTCAGAAGCACTTTAACTGAAAAGCAATGAAAAGCATCAGAAATAAATGAGAGCTTTCAAAAATGATATTAGCCTTTATCATAGAGAAAATTGAAGTATAGCAACATTATGACTTATGTATAGTATTATATATTATTATTAATTAGCTATTCCACTTCCTGTATGCCCTCTGAGTGATGTTTCTGAAATAAATATATGATTATGCTATCTACTTGGTTTCAATCTTGCAAAGTTCTTCCTTGCTCTTAGAACAAAGGCGAATCTTTTGTTATCATGATTTTTAAGGCCCTAAATATGTCCTGGCCCTTCTTTTCTCTCCAATTTTCTCCCTGATCTTCCCATTACACTTCACATTCCAGTCATATTGACCTTACTTTACTTCCTATGATGCACATTGCTCTGCCTTTCCTCTGGACTTTCACAAATGCTTTATCCTCTTTGTAGATTAATCCTTCTTAGGGCAACCAACATACTACCTTTATTAGCTACCTTCTTTTCCACCATTTATAACTCAGTACAGAAGTTACTTTTTCTAACTCACCTTCTTTGACCCCAAAAGGATGGATTATGTCCTCTGCCACATAGTTTCCCAACACCCTGGATTTCAACAATTGTAGCATCTGTCGTTGTTTCCTTTATTTCTCGATATTACTCACACCTTCAACAGGAATGAATAGCTGGGATCATGTCTATCACGTCTATCAACTGTACTCTTGATTTTCCTAAAGCTACATACAGTATCAGGCACCAAGGATATATTTGTTGAATGTAAATGAATGAATATATCACTTTCCTATTTACTGGTAAATTAACTGCCTTTTAAAAAAATGGCTATAAAATATTAGGCCCTTTTACTTGTTAGTCTTAATTTCTGGATAAATTCCTTTACCTCCAAAGCACATTATTAGTTCTTCTTGAAAATTTACTCATTTTAAAAAATCTTACTCTGAGGAGGTGAGTAATGTTAGTGGGAAGGATGTGCATAAAGGAAAACTAGAACTTAGATAAAGGATGACATCAAATTTGTAGAACCTCTTTTAAAGTTTAATTATAGCACAGTGACTCATACCCATCAAATTGTGCTATAGAATAAAAATGAAAAAGTTGGATCTAATATTTGAATGTATTTGAACAAAGGGACGATTTTATTTCAGAAGGCTTACTCACCATTTCACTTTTGCTGGTGTAGGCATATACATGTGCTTACCCCACAACTTTCAGTTCTGTCCATATTTGTTCTTTGCCCATGGATTGTACTAGTTGTGAATAAAGGCTAATTTGTGTTTTGGGAGAAGCACAATTGAAAATGTGAATTGTACCAGCATGACTACCATAACAGTTACTGATGGTCATGAGTGACCTACAGTAATTAATGATTATGGCATGGCTGCCATGTGACAGAAAATGTACTAAGCTCTTTCCAAAAGTCACTCCTTGTTTGTCTAACATTTGTAAAACCAATAGAGTCTTTAAAATACTGTAAATTAGGATGAAACAAAAAGTAAAATATAAAGATATAAATCAAATCTTTTTTTTCCAAAAAAAGAAAAACATCTTAAAATAATAGAAATGAAATGAGAACTTAACATTAAATGACACTAGGATATGTCAGGGGACTAGGATTTAGCTCAGTTGGTAGATTGCTGCTCTGCACTTTCTGAGAACCCAGGTTCAATCACCAGCACCACAAAATTGGGAGAAGAATGTGGCAGTTAACTCCCCCTAACAATCCTGAAACAGTAAGCCACTGAAAACCCTATGAGTGTTGCTATGAGTCTGACCTGACTGGACAGCACCTAGCAAAAACAGCAGCAAGATATATCAATCTATTTCTGTATTTGCTTCTTATTTGGATCTTGCTAAAACATATTATTAAGAAAATAGATACAATTGGGGAAATTATATCATGAATTGGATAGTTGGTGGCATTACAGTAATTTGCTTCAGACATTATAATGTTTAAATAATATTTTTATTTAAAAAAATCCCTTGTTTCTTGGGATTATGTATTGAAATATGTATAGACATCATGTTCTGATGGCTGGAACTTACTTCATAATAGTCATGCCTGGGGAGATGTGAATGCAGTCTTTACCATGAATTGATACCTATAAACATTGAATGATGGCTACATGGAATTTCATTATGCTCTTTTTTTCAATGTTCCTATAACTTTGTAAATCTCATAATAAAGAACAAAATGTCTAGAAAATAACCTTCAATCTGTATATATTAAAACTATATGTCTTTTTAACAAATTGTTTTCTTTACTTTAAAAGTATTAAAAATCCTGTCAGAGTTATCTAAAGCTTTAAGTTTCAAATACTTTCACTGATGATATTACATTAAATCCATAACACTGAGAATTAGATAGTGATGTCATCTTAGTTTTTTAAAAACAAATGAAACTAAATCATGCCTTTTAACCAATTGAACAATTAAGCTAAAATTTTATTTTTTCAGGATCTCTAATAGATCAATAAGTCTTAGAATGATCTTTGTAGCATCTCAACCTGCATTTTTCCCTGTCATTTTAAATCAATCATTAAATCAATCATTTAAATCAATTGATGTTTCACACACTGAAAATGTGTGTGATTTGGCTTATCAGAAAACAAACATGGGTGCCTGCTTATACTCATTAACGATGTTCTGATATTTGAATAGTCTTTTGAAGCAGAAAAGTGATTTTTTCCCAAGAAAAAATAAAGTGAAATAAATAAGAAAAAGAAAAAAAGTTGACTTAAAATCATATGAAATAGTAATTTATGGGGAAGGAAAAGGGAGAAAGTATTAGCCACTAGGAATCCGAAAGTAGCAAATGTAAGAATACTTCAGAAAAAGTGAGGATTATGAGGAATGAAGGAGGCCAAGGTCAGTCTCAGGGTCATGCCCCTAGGCAAAGGATGAAGCAGGCCAGTTCAGTCAATGTTCAGCTTCCTGGCTTTTGTCACTATCTAGTTTGGTCTTTAGCACAGACATAAAGGGGAAAACTACTTTTTTCAGGTCATCAAAAGCATTACAGTACTTTATTTTCTTAGGAAACAGCATGAAGGAATACATTTTAAAGAAGAATTTGCATGTGATATTCCTTGCCATCTGGAAAATTCCTACAGAGAATCTGTAAACATTTTTTTCTCAAACTTTATCTCTTTTCTTATAAAAATTGTTGATATTTTAAGCCTAAGAAAGGTAATACAAATGAAGTTTGCTTGTACTAACAAAGTCCATTTTTAAGACCAATGGCTTTGGAGAAACACAATATACTTCTTTCTAAATAACAATTGTAAAATAATCTTAAAGCATAAAAAGGGGAATAATCTCTTCATTGCATCCACAGGGAATATAAACTGAAAATGATTTTTCAAGTAATAGATCTGAGTGGAAATCTTCAAATGAATGTTTATGACATTAGTGATGAAAATAAACAAGATTCTAAGGCCTAATATTCTTTATAGAAGAGAGTTGGAAACATCAAAGTAGTGAAATGCTTATAAGTTACAGAGGATGGAATATTTACAAGAATTTTGTCAATTATTCCCTTGTCTTGGAAGAAATTCTGGAAAGGCCACACATTTGATGCTTCTAAACTGTCCTTTCATATACAAGGGCTAAGATGCTGTGCTATGCAAAGCCACTAAAGTGTTTCTATTCTGTATTTTAATAAAAAGAGAGAGAGAGAGAAAAGACAAAAGATAAAAACTTAGAGTATAGATGTATATGAGTGTGTATACACACACACACACACACACACACACACACACACACATATATATATATATATATATATATCAGTAGATCAATAATATTATAGGTATAAGAATACAGCTGAGAGCAATGTGGTATATTTAAGTGTTCTGGATTTTGAACAAGATCAACCGGTTTTAAATTTCGCCTTGGTTCTTATCCATATGTATCTTTAAGATTTGTGTTCATTTCTGGAATGAAGTTGAAAAAGATTATAAAGAAACTGAGATGTAAAAATGCATATAATATGTTTAGCTTGGTACCTGCATTATAGCAATTGTTCAATAAATATTACCTACTATCGTCATTGCTTTACTATGATTCATATTATAATTGTTATTTTCAGGTGCCCTTGAGTCAGGACTGACAAATAACAATGCTATGTACAATAGAACAAAACACTCTCCAACTCTGTGCAAGGCTCATGATCTTTTGTATGTTTAAGCCCATGGTTGCAGCCAGTGTGACAATCCATCTGGTTGAGGGTTTCTCTTTTTCTCATACACCTGTCATTGTCCCAAATATGATGTACTTCTCCGAGAACTGTTCCCTCCTAAAAACCTGTTCAAAATTTATAGGACAGTCTAGCCATCCTTGCTTCCAATGAGAACTCTAGTTGTACTTCTAGGATGCATCTGTGGGTTACTTTAGCAGTCCATGGTATATTCAATATTCATGTCCAGCCCCATAATTTAAAAGCATCATTTATTTTGCTGTCTCCCTTATTCAACATCCAGCTTTCACAACCATATTGTCATTGTTAGGTGCCATGGTGTCAGTGTCCAACTTATAGCTACCCTATGTACATAGGCAAAACATATTGTCAGTGCTTCTCTGCTATTCATAGGGTTTTCAATGGCAGATTTATTTTTGGGAGAGGGTTGCTGGGTCCTCCTCCCAAGCCTGCAGCATCTGGTGTTCCCAGGTGGTCTCCCATCTAGGTACAAACCAGGATGGACCCTGCTTAGCTTCTGAAATCTGATGGGATTAGAAGCCACAGTGCTATGCCTGCAGGTACAACTCTATTATTGTTGTTGTTGATAGGTGCCGTTGAGTCGGTATCCGACTCATAGCGACCCTCCGTACAACAGGGGAAACACTATTGTCAGTGCTTCTCTGCTGTTCATAGGGTTTTCGATGGCAGATTGATTTTTGGGAGGGGGTTGCCAGGTCCTTCTCCCAAGCCTACAGCTTCTGGTGTTCCCAGGCGGTCTCCCATCCAGGTACTAACCAGGCCTGACCCTGCTTAGCTTCCGAGATCTGATGGGATCAGATGCCACAGGGCTACAGCTGCAGGCTACAACTCTATTAAGTGACTGGAAATACCATGGCATGAGTCAGGCCCAGCTTTGTCTTCAGTGTGACATTTTTCATTTTAACACTTTAAAGAGATCTTTTGCGATAGCTTTTCCCAATGCAATGCATCTTTTGATTTCTTGATTGCTGCTCTTGTTGGTGTTGATTGTAGAACCAAGTAAAGGAAAATCTTGGACAACCTCAATCTTTTCTCCATTTATCATGAAGTTGCATACCAACCCAGCTGGAAGGATTTTTGTTTTCTTGATGTTGATGTGCACTCTGTACTGAAGGCTGTGTTATTTGATCTTCATCAGTAAATCTTTCAAATTCTCTTCAATTTCACCAAAGTTTTGTCATCTGCATAATATAGGTTATTAATGACTTATCCATCCTGATATCACACTCTTCTTCAGAAAGTCCAGTTTCTTGGATTGTTTGCTCAGCACAGAGATTGAAGAGGTATGACAAAAGGATACAGCACATTTTTCTTAACTTTAAACCAAGCAGTGTTTGCTTGTTCTGTTCCAACAACTACGTCCTGGTCCACATAGCGATTCCTCATGAGAGCAATTAATTGCTCTGGAATTCCCATTCTTTGCAATGTTATCTTTAATTTGTTGTGATCTACACAGTTAAAGGCATTTGCATGGTCAATAAAGCATAGGTAGACATGTTTTGAGTATTCTCTGATGTTGACTAATATCCATCTGACATCAGCAATGATGTCCCTGGTTCCATGCCCTTTTCTGAATCCAACTTGATTTTCCAGCAGTTTCCTGTCAACATACTGCTTCAGTCACTTTTGAATGATCTTTAGCAAAATTTTACTTGCTTGTGATATTAATACTATTCAATAATTTCTGCATTTGATTACATCTCCTTTCTTGGAAAGAGGCACAAATGTGCATCTCTTCCCCAGTTATCTTTTGCCTTCCAACCTTGTATGGCTTATTTTTCGGCACTGACAATATTTGTCTCTACTCACAGGGTTTTCAATGGCTAATTGTTTTGAAAGTGAGTTAATCATGTCTTTCTCCCTAGTCTTAGTCTGGAAGCTTAGCTGAAACCTGTCTACCATGGGTGACGTTATTGATTTCTTTAATAGTAGTGGCATAGCTTTCAGCATCATAATAACACAAAAGCCCCCATACTATGGCAAACCGACAGACACATCCAGAATTATAATTATTAGCTGCTAAGGATGTGATGATTAAATAAAATTTTTGATAAGAGTCTTCTCATAATCAACTTACAATACCTTTTGGATTTCAATAGAATTTTCAAATTTGAATTTTAGCTGAAGTGGTTATCAAATTGCTCTCTGCTCTGTGGCATTTACCTGTAATTATCTTTTACTACTCGACCTTTTTCATGGGACATGTTGCTCCTTGAGCCTAGCCACTCCAGGTTAGAATTAAGTAGGGCAAAAATAGAAGAATTCGCAGATTTATCATATGATTTTCAAATGCAGGAATGGGATTGGAATAGGACTCCCAAATGCTCAATGATGAATAAAAAGAAAAGCTGTATAGTCAATATTTCTGACTATGTTGTCTTTCTTTTAAAAATATTTATTTTTTATTAGCATACAAAATAATAGGTTTCATTATGACATTTTTATGCAAGTATGTCATGTATTTTGCCCATGTCCCTCCCATTATCCTCTCTTGTCTCCTCTTTCCCTCTCCCACTGCTCCCCTTCTTCTCCTTAAGTCATCCCAATTTTGTTACCAGTCATTTATAAATCTAGAGTCCACACGAGAGAGAGAGAGAAAGAGAGAGAGAGAGAGAGAGAGAGAGAGAGAGCATTCAGTATTTGTCTTTCTTAGTCTGACTTACTTCCCTTCACATGGTGATCTCCAGTTCCACCTATTTTACTGAAAATCCAAGTTGTCTGAAGACTTTTGACTACATATGACTAGAGAATGGCTGGAACAATGGTTGATGACAGGAACTTCTGCATTTGAAATACCAGTGACTTCTGCATGCCCTTACCAAATAGAATTGCATGTAAGTAATTTTCACTTTATTCCCACCTCCACCACTTCACAATTACATTTCCCCAGAAAGATATGAAATGGCTGAGAATCACAGTGACAGCTTCAACACTAAATAATTAGGTACCATTGATTTAGGAGAAACCTTGATCGAGATAAAGTATAAATGTAGAGCAGCCTAGGTGAATTATTCTATTGACTCTTCTGTTAATTCAACATTTGTGCTAATTGCAGAAAATAGTGTAAAGCCTCACTGGTGCCATAAAACCTATACTATTTTCCATATAACAACCACATAAGCTCTTAACTGGCTAAACCAAGCAATCTTTACAGGATTCAGGAATCAGAAGGAACCTCAAGAGACCTACAAGAAATTTATTGCTGCTCATATGGATGTCCAGTGTGTTTGATAATTTACTCAAGATGATTACAAAAAGTTGTCAGAGGCCTCTCAGGACCCATAAAACCTATATTTGCATAGACAAGTCCTTTGCAAATTAAAGGGTGGGAATAGGTCTGTGTGAGGTTTTGCAACATCCAGAGCTTTACATATGTGGGCAGTATAGATGTGAAGGCATTTCGTCTGTTTTAGGAACTTACAGGTTTTGTTTTGTTTATGGATATTATTCACTTTGAAGAAGATGTTGAAAGACTGCAAATATGATAAAGGCTTAACTTGGAAAATTCCGTGGTTTCACCGAGGGAAAATATAAGAGCCATCAATAGTCTCAACACAAATAAGGCAAAAGTATAAGACACTCTCTGAAAGAAGCCACATTAGCAATCTATGTTTGAAATGAATGTATGGAATCATCTTAGTAATAAATGTATATAGTTTTAAACAAATAATGCCTGTGGGTTTTTAAAACTACTGGTATTTTATTAATTTAAGCACTTTAATTTTATCTTTAGAGGTAATAATAATTATTTTCTTATTTGAAATGAATTAACTTAGTCTTAAAAATCCAAAATTTTCAAAAGCTTCAGTTATAAATAAAACAATGTAAATATATTCATGAATTATACACAGGCATATATGGGCTGGGGTTTAGCTCAGTTGGTAGAGCGCTGCGCTGCAGTCTCTGAGGTCCGGAGTTCAGTTCCCAGCACCGCAAAAATGGGAGAAGGACGTGGCAACCCACTCCCAAGGCAACTCCAAAACAGTCAGCCATTGAAAACCCTGTGAGGGTTGCTATGAGCCAGACATGACTCGATGGCACCTAACAACAACAACAACAACACAAGCATATATTGAGCAAAAGTAGGTATGTTTCTACTCCAAAACTAGAGTATTCTTAATCTAAAGTAGAATTTAATAAATAATAACCCTAAAGGAAGAGAACAAAACTGTAAATTTCCTGGACCTTTAATCTTTTCTAGTTAGGGAAATATGAAGTAGCAAACATTCTTTCCTTAGGCTAGAAATCTTAATATATGGGGATTATGTGTGATATATCTACAATATTATTTATGAGCATGAAATACAGAGCTGTTTCATATCCGAAGGCATTATGGACAATGCTTGATCTTACATGAAAATTCCTTTACATTAAATCCTGTTATGATATATAAAAATCTCACAGTATAATTTTTATCTTATTAGTGATAGATTGTATCACATAACTTTCTTTTCAATAATAGGATGTTTATGCCTTTACCCAAAGTTAAAAAAGGAACCATTAATAACTTGTAACAGAGCTTTGTAATCATCACATAGTTCTACACGGTCTCCTTAGATAGTAATATGTTTGCTTTAAACAGAGGGAGAAAAACAGAGAAACTTATGTAAACTTATATGGTGTAATATGCATTACTCATCTGAATGTCCAAATCAGAGTTGTAAAATCAGAACAAAAAGCAAAACAAAAAATGCTCCTCTCCCCATGCTTAAAGGCTGAGTGTACCCACGGGATTAAGTAAGATTTTATGTTTGCTCTGTGCAAGGAATATTTATAATTAGAAATGTAATATTTAAAATTTCTTCCCTTATCTCCATGGCTTTTCTAAGTTCTTTCCTCTATGCATGCCCTGCCCATCTTTTTTCAATGCTGTTCCACTGGTTCTTGGATTTAGTTCAATATTGACCTTTTCCATATAGCACTGTACATATGGTATTGATTTTGTTTCTCCTTTAATTATCCTCCTTAATCCTATCATCTTAACTAATTCCACTCATCTTAGTGGCTGTGACTTGACTCACTGATAATGCAGTGAGGGCTCTTTTACTCCAGTTTATGACAATTCCAAGGGCTACCCGGGGAGGAGCTAGAGGCACTCTGATTTTCTGTTCTCAGAAGTCAATGAGGCCAGGTGCTCTGCAGCTGACCCAAGTATTTAAGGGTGGCTCTTGTAATTTATTATGTTTCAGCTAGTGATTTTATTATTCTTTTGTTCATTTTTGAATTAATAAAACCCCAAGTGTCCATTATGACTAAAAGTTATGCTAGCTTTTTACAAAAACAAAATGTGTGCATCAGTTTTCTCCCATGCCTTAATGTTTCATTTTCAGGTTATTTCTCTTCATCTCAACTCACTAAGAAAACAAAGTAGCAGCTTATATATTTTTTAAAAATTACCAAATTAAAGACTATCAGGCTCGAGGAAAAGGGATTTATATTTTTATTTATATTGTATTTTATTTAATTATTCAATTGATTGGGCTGATTTTAATATAGCTATGTGGGTAAATAAGAAGAAAAAATATGTGTGAAAACATATAATCATCCTATAAACTACTTAGCATCAGGAGGCAGCATATCAGAAAGACTAGGAAAGCTAACTTTAGAGTCAGATTTTATGCCTATCCTTATAGCAATTCCTGCTAGTTGGGTGATGAGCTCTCTTCTCAAATCTGCAAAACAGGTCCAATTATAGTTATCTATTAGATAGGATTTTCAAAAGGATTGAATCAATTAATGTATAGGTCTCTTAGAACAATCCCTGGTATATAATATGCATTTACTTAATAGTCATTAATACATTTAATATAAAGTATGTATTAGTGAATAATTATATTAATAAATGTCCTAATTTTATTTGTATCTTGACCATTTTAGCAAATTTTGGGGTTTGACATAGAGATTAAATGCCATACAGGAGAGAAAAACAAAATACAAAATAAAACAGAGACACAAAAAGGAACTAAATGAAGTTCCCTGAATGAGATTGGGAGGGCATATGTAATGTCTATAGTGAGCTGATTGTAATTAAAATCTCCTTTCTTTATTATGCTTCCTAATATCAAATGCAAAAAGTGACACATTGCCTTGCCTTGTTTTCTTTCATTCCTTCTGTGATTAAATACAAGCTCTTCTTTCCTCAAATTGCAAAAATCATTGAGTTATACTTTCAGTTTTATTTTATTCTTGACTCCCATGTAAACATTTGTCTGGGACCTTGTTTTTATTTGTGTCAGTCTATGTTCTATTAAGGGCTGTGGTTTAGCTCAGTTAGTAGGGTTCTCCTCTGGCCTTTCTGAGGCCTTGGGTTCAATCTCCAGCACTGCAAAAATTCGAGAAGGATCTGGCAATCCACTCCAGAAACGGCCATTGAAAACCTTATGAATAGCAGACAAACACTGACAATAAGGCAGAGCATGGCACAGTGTCAGGGAGTGTTTTGTTCTGTTTTCCATTGGTTCCCTATGTTTGGCACCTAACAACAACAACAATATGTTCTGTTATATTATATATCCAGATAATGTTGAAAATGAGAAAAGAGCACACTGTCTATGCCACAATTCCACCATTAATAGTAGTAGAATGCTATGAGCAAGGCAATTCTCACATTTCCCCTTTAAAAAGCAGAAGACATAATTTAAACAATCACTCATATCATGTGTCTTTTATTGGGATTTTAATAATCATCAATATTCATTTGCAATCTTGCATTATTATTTATTAAAATAACATGATTCACACTTTCAATTTATTAGGAGTGATCTTTATTAATAACAATTTATTACCTTAATGAGCCTGCAGCTGCAGCACTGTAGTGTTGGAGCCCATCAGATCTCAGAAGGTAAGCAGAATTGAGCCTGGTTAGTACTTGGATGGGATACCAACTCCCAATACTAGATACCATAGGCTTGAGAGAAGGACCCAGCAACCCACTCCTAAAATTCAATCTGCCATTGAAAACACTATGAATAGCAGAGAAACACTGACAATAGTGTTTCCCCTGTTGTACATAGGATCACTATTGGTCAGACACCCACTCCACTGCACCCAACAACAACATTACCTTAATATTAATACCTTACATTTAAGTGGCATTAAATAACTAATTTACTTATCATACCAGAATCAATTTGTTTACTTTAGATATTATAAATGGCATTTTATAAAATAAAATACAGTCTGTGTATTCATTTTAGCACAGTCACTATGCATATTCTATAGAGAATCTATGTGTGGGGATGAAAAAGGAACATATAATTGAGAGTACAAAGAAGCAAGTGGGGATAAAGTGTGCCATATTAACTTTTAAATCAAATAGAATATGGAGTTCAAGCTATCTGTTACTCTTCTGCTGGAAACTAGTGTTGCCGAATTTTGAGAACTGTTTTGTATTTTTAGTAAACACATTTCATGTGGCTTCATAGGCAAATAGATATTAATATACACTGTTCATTTACAGCATCTGAATATTCTATGTGTGTTTGTGTGTGTGTGTAGGAGGAAAAGAATAGATAGGGCATAATTTTTGTAATATGTTATTTGCTAATATATTTATAGGAAAGAATATTAGAGTGAGTCATTATTCTCTGGAAACTAGATTCTCCCTGGTGCCTTCCTCACTGTTGTGCAAGTTAGTTATGTTAACCATTTCAAATCTCTGATGACTCATGCCTATAAATAACACACTGAATCCAAGTCAAGCTTTCAAGCACATGGAAAACACTGTGTGAATTTAAAAGGTGGGGTAAAAAAGACACTGCAGTCCACATATTTTTGAAGCTTCTGTTCAAAAAATGTATCTCTTAACTTAGCCTCAGGACATAACTTTCATGTCCGTGAGTCACGGGGTCTAAGAATAAGACACTTTGTCTCTCCAGTCACAGAAAACTTGAGCAATTTGTGCCTTTCATGATTGACAAAAAACTCCTGCCTTTATTCCTTGGCCTTCCTTGGCCAGTACTGTTGAGTGTCTAAGTATTTGGTCCCCAGCACAAAAACTCATGGATCTTGGTAGTGACATCGTAATAGTATGATAATAGTTGGGTGATGTTTGACACTGATAAACCACAATGCTAGATTCTAAAATGATGCCATCACCTTGGAGTAAGAAAACCCTCTTAACTTCTACCCTTTTTAGTTTTATTTTAACATTAAGCTTTGATAAAGAAACAATCTCCCTTTCCTGGCTACAGTGAAGAATCATTCTACATGAACTTTAAAGTACACATAAACCCTCCTCTTCACCACTTTTTGATCATTCTTTCCTCTCATAACAAAATAAAACTGATGAATGTGCTTGGAAAATCATGATGGCTTGTAGATATGCATGATATTTTCTTGTTGGCAATAGACAGAAGAAATTGCATAACAGTCAGAAGCTACTGTTTGGATTTCAGCTCAGAAATATAGTGTCTATTGTGTAGGAATTCTCTGTTGTTTCAGAGCCAACATCTCCACCCACTGCTGAACAGCCTGACATTGATTATATCATTGTACATTCCCACCTGTGTTTGCTTGAAATGAAAAAAGGACTGGCTTTCTTAGTAGCATTTTTTTACAATAAATAACCTCAATATCATTATAATAGTATTTGTTATCTGATATGAATGTCTGTAAGAGATATACGGAATTAACTTGATTCATGCCAGTAGGTTCATTCAGTAAATTTAACAGCAACATTATACACAAGAAATCTGGACCAAGGCAATAAATTGGGAATATGAATTTTAGTGGAAACTAATTGTACAATTAAGAGGCAAGTTCCAAGATAGAAATATGTTTGATTATATGCCTTTTGAATTTATTTGAAGACATTATTGATTGTGTGCCTTTGTGTTAGGTATAAAATTATGAACATTGTGTGTGTGCAACACTGTAGATGGACATACCATTATAAGGCTGAAATCATATATACATATATACAATCTTGTGGAATAATTTTAATATTTAAACAATAATGACAATGATAATAAATTGAAATACTTTATAATTTATCATTTTATTGTATTAAGATCACAGACTTTGTAACCAGGTTTAATTATTGCTTCAGAATTACAGTTTCACCTGTTTCTCTATAGACCAGAAGCTTTACAAAAATGAGATAAATTTACCTGGTTTAAAACTGTAGCTAGGGTAGAAGGAAGTGATCAAGACTTGTTATGTCAAAATATGAATGCTTTCTGTCAATTATATAAATTTCTGTCTTTTTGTGATAATAGACATTGGGTCACAGTCAGGCATTCCAATTTTCAAGGAAAATTAGAAACGAGTTGTACTGAAGAATATTAAATTATAAATTAAGCATTTATTCAACAATATCAATTATGAATTAGGCTTATCATCTTCAAATTGGAGAGCTGGTTCCTTAATTTCTATGTAGATAAAATGAAGACATTTATGTTTAATTAATGTTATTTTTCTAAGGACCCTGTAAATCAGTTGAAATAGTGTCTGGCATCTAGTAAATCTTCACCAAAAGTTAACAATTATTATTCCAACTAACATATCTAGTTTTCAAAATGTATCTATCATTTATTCAACAAGTGCCTTGTGATTCTTCATTGTCTGGTACCATATGCATTTCTGAATGAAGAGATGAAACCCTGGAACTACTTTTTTTTTCCTGTGGCATTGAATTGTTAAACATCAAATAGTACCCTGACGTGTATATCATAATTTTCTTTTGGGGTAATCTCTCGTGAGATGTTCAACCTGCAGCCTAATGAGAATGTGTTAGTAAATGTTTAACAACTTCCTTTCCAAAGGGAAATGGGGAGGATATGTGAGCACACAAGACAGTGTGCACATGGGGGTGTCTTAGAAAACCATCATTTGTAGAATCTGTCAGTTTCCATAAACTGTCACAAATACTCATATAGTGGCTGATACAAGCTTCTGACATACAGAGTTGGAAAGAAATGTTAAAAGTAATGTCTTGCAAACATTTACACCCTTGAATATAAAACTTGTGGGTTATATAGTGTGGTAATTTGAAAGAAAGCAATTTTTATGTTCATGATAAAGTTTGAACACAGAAGCATTTGTGGCAAAAGTCAAATATTTTAACAGGAGACACAAGTAGCATCAAGTGGAAGTTAAAACTCATATAGAAAGGAACAATAAATTAAATTAATGCTGGGCATTGAGGGACATGCCTGTAATCCCACTGATTCCAGAGTCTGAGGCAGGTGGATTGTAAGTTCCAGACCAGAGACACCCTGCACCAATTTAGTGAGAATTTGTCTCAAAATAAAAACATAAAATAAAAAGTAAATAATGGGCTGGGGTGCAGCCCAGTGGTAGAACATTTGCAAAGTATATATGAGGCCTTGGGTCCAACTTCCAATTACCACACACACACACACAAAATGAATGAATGAAAAAAAGTGAATTTGTTTTGGAGAATGACATATACATATATTTTAACATAATTTTTTATGAAGACTTCATATGTGCCAGTCATAGTTAGAGTCTATAAACTTTATTAATGCTACCTGGCATGAATAATAACTCATTTGAAAAAAATGACAGTAAAATTAATATTCTTGGAATATAATCATGCTTTGGTAAAAATAGTCATTTTCCACAAAAGACTAGAAGTGATTTTGCTATGAGTGGAAACTAGAGACCAAAAGGTCTGCAAGATAGAAGCTTTAATTTTTCTCAGGAATAAGGATCTAAATAAATAAAATGGTACACAGAAGTAAAAGAAATTTTTAATAGTAACTAATATCTATGTAACAAAATAATAACATAATCATATGTGATGTATAAAGCACATCTATCTCAGCCAATGTGCAAATATTTTTGTAGTAATTTTTTAGTTAGTGGAAAACTTAATGGGTTTCACTATGACATCTCCATGTATACATACCATTGTACATTACTCAGTTCACCTTTCCCATTACCCTCTCATGGCCTCCTCCCCACAGACATTCCCCCTACTACTTGCATGTCTTGTTCGTGCGTGCGCGCGCGCATGTGTGTGTGTGTGTGTGTGTGTGTGAAGATTTTTGCTTTATGGGCAAAACATGATATATTTCTTTCTTTCCTCCATTGCGCTTTCTTACTGACACCTCCCCTTCTCTTAACTCCATTTTCTACTCCTCCATAGGCCTCCTTCTACTTTCATGACATATATATTTTGATTTTGAATATATATTGAAATCTAACATCCACTTAGGAGAGAAAATGTGATGTTTTTGGTTCTGGGGAAATGTAGTATAAATAACATGGAGTTTTGTTAAGCCATAAAACAGGATGAAATTATGGCATTTGCTGGCAAATGGATGGAACTAGAAATCATTATTTTAAGTAAAATAAGCCAGATCCATGATGCAAGTATATTATTAAGTTTATATTTTCATTTATATTTTGAGTGTCTTATTATGTGCTAGGCAATGGATGAGAGAGATTGCTGCTTTTATGAACCTTACAGTCTTGTTCAGACTTTATATTTAGTACAATTTAGGGTTTATAATGCTAGCAGTTGTTGGCGGTGCCAAACAAATCTCCAAAGCTCACTGATTTTTAAATAAAAGTTTATATCTCCTTTAAACCAATTTGAAAGTGAATGTTCCTACCCAATAAACAAACAACACGAGGTCATACAAGTACCCAAGAAAGCTCCATCTTAAGATGTACCATGCTTTAGGTCTTATAAGTCCTTTCCATTTAGCAGATGGAGAAAGAGAGAGGTTAGTGGAACATGTAAGAGAACTTTAAGCACCAAGACTGGGAGAGGCACAATTACCCACAGTTATAATCCTGTAGTCACATTATTGCAAATGAGGCTGAGAACAGCAGCCCACCTGTGCATTCAAAGGAAGGATGGAGCCAGTGTTTTGGATTTTGACCATTCTAATAGGTCTAAATTGTTTCTTGTGTCATTTTTAATTTGCAGTTCCCACATGACATCTGATGTTGAGAATATTTTCTTACATTTTCCTTCTATTTGTATATCTTCTTTGGTAAGATGTTTATTCAGTTCTTTTTGCCTATCTTTCAACTGTGTTTTTCATTTTCTTATTACTGAGTTTTATATTTCAGATAATAGTACTTTATCAAATGTCTTTTTTGCAGGTAATTTTCCCAGTTTGTGATTTATCTTCTTATGCTTTTTTTTTTTTTTTTGGTAATTTTATTTTATTTTTTATTGGAAATTTTTAATGTACAACTTATGTGTTTCACTCTGACATGTATTTCATTGTGACATTTCCATACACGCATTTCATTGTACATTGCTCACATAACTTCCCCCTTACCCTCTCGTGCCCCTCCTCCACCATCCCCACACCCGAACCAATGGCTCCTTTCTACTTGTATGTCTTTTTGTGGGAATATTTATCTTTACACGTACATCCCGATTTTGATTTAAGACCAAACTATTCTACAGTGTTCTATCTTTTTACATTCTCAGAAGTATTATATGAATACTCTAGTCCATTTGCATTATCACCATCCTTTGGTATTATTGGTATTATTGGTATCATTTCCCGAATTATTAAAGTTGGGCTGTTTACTTGGAGGTAACCTCTCTTTCATTCTGTGTTCCTCATTGGCCCTGCTCCCTCTCTCACTTCTCCCATCATCACTTCCTTTTCCTAGATTCCTCCTTCCTTCTTTCTACTCCTTAAATTTTCTCTTCTTTGCTAGGTTTCCATGAGCTTTTTATTATGTCCCAATTTATGTATAGGAGTCGTTCCTTCTTTTAAGTTTGATTCAGCACTCACATAAGAGTGAGAACGTGGTATTTCTCTGCTTGGGCTTGTGTTAATTCACTTAAGATAACTTTTGCCAATTCCATCCATTTTGCTGCAAATGACATTATTTCACTTTTTTGATTGCTGAGTAGTATTCAATTGTGTATATGTACCATAATTTTTTTTATTCATTCTTCTGTTGATGGGCACTTTGGTTGATTCCATGTCCTTGCTATTGTGAAAAGTGCTGCATTGAACATGGAGATGCAGGTGTCTTTGTGGTATGATGACTCATCTCTCTTTGAATATATTCCCAATAGTGGTATAGCTGGGTCATATGGCAGATCTATTTTTAGTTTTCTGAGTTATCTCCATATTGATTGCCAAGGTGGCTGAAACAATTTACAACTCCACCAGTGGTGTAAGAGGGTTCCCTTTTCTCCACAGCCTCATCAGCATTTGTTGTTATTTGTTTTATACACCTGGGCCATTCTTACTGGAATAAGGTGGAATCTCTCAGAGTTGTTTTTATTTGCATTTCCTTAATGGCTAGGGCTGGGATTTAGCTCAGTGGGTAGAGCACTGTGCTGCAGTCTCTGAGGCCCCAAGTTCAATTCCCAGCACCGCAAAAAATGGGAGAAGGGCCTGGCAACCGACTCCCAAGGCAATCCTGAAACAGTCAGCCATTGAAAACCCTATGAGGGTCGCTATGAGTCAGATACTGACTCGACAGCACCTAACAACAACCTAATGGCTAAGGATATTGAGCATTTTTTCATGTGTTCATGGCCTTACAAGCTTCTTCATTTGAGAACTGTCTGTTCAGTTCCTTTGCCCACTTGTGTATTGGGTTATTTGTTTTCTTGGGAATTGCTATTTTGAGTTCCTTATAAATTCTAAAAATTAGTCCTCTGTCCAATGTATAGGATGCAATGATTTTTTCCCATCCAGTGAGCAAGCACTTCCTTGACTCTGTTGATTGTTTCCTTTGCTGTACAGAAGCTTTTTAATTTCATGTAATCCCATTTAACTATTCTCGTGCAATTTCTTCAGCAATTAGAATGCTAGTAAGGAAATGCTTTCCTATGACTACATATTGGAGTCTATTGCCTAACTTTTCTTTTATTAATGGTAAAGTCTCCAGTTTTATGTTGAGGTCTTTTATCTATTTTGAGTTAACCCTTGTGCATATTGAGAGGTGCTGGTGTTTTCATTTTTCAAGTGCATATCCAAGTTTCCTGGCCCAATTATTGAAAAGGCTATCCTTTCCCCAATTTTCCTGCTTTGTTCCTTTGTCAAAAATCAGGAGGCTATAGATGCATTGATGTATCTCTGGATCTTCTATTCTGTTCTACTGGTCTTTAGGCCTATTTTTGTGCCAGTAACAAGCTATTTTAGCTAATACAGCCCTGTAGTATAGATTAAAGTCAGGGATTGTGATCTCACCTGCACTAGTTTTGCAGCTTGAGTTCTGACTATATATGGTCTTTTGTGTTTCTATATGAATTTTTGGATCATTTTTTCTATGTCTGTACAGTCTGTTATTGGAAATTTAATGGGGATTGCATTAAATGTATAGATTGCTTTTGGTAGGATAACCATTTTTACAATATTGATTCTCCCAATCCATGAGCAGGGGAGGTCCCTCCACTTTTTAGTATCCTCTGCAATTCCTTTCTTTAATGTTTTGAAATTTTCCTTGTAGAGATCTGCAGGGTCCTTGGTTAGATTTATTGCAAGGTATGTATGTTTCTGTTGGGCTATCCTGATAGGAACTGTATCTGTAATTTCCTTCTGTTCCTTCTTAGAGTTGGTATAAAGGAAGGCTACTGATTTTGAATGTTAATTTTGTATCCTGCCACTTTAGTAAAGGAGTTGATTAGGTCTAAAACTTTTCTAGAGGAGATTTTGGGGTCCTTTAGGTAAAATATCATGTCATCTGCAAATAAGGATAATGTGACCTTTTCTTTGCCTATCTGTATACCTTTGATTTCTTTCCCTAATCTGATTGCCTTGGTGAGGACTTCACTCACAACCTTAAATAAGATAGAAGGGAGTGGACATCCTTGTTTTGTTCCAGATCTTACAAGAATTGGTTTCAATTTTTCTCCATTTAATATAATTTTGGCTGTAGGTCTATCATAGATGGCCTTTATGATGTTAAGATATTTTCCTGTTATGCCTATCTTCTCCAGGTTTTTTTTTATATCATGAAAAGGTGTTGTACTTTGTCAAAGGCCTTTTCAGCATCAATTGAGATGATCCTGTGATTTTTGTTTGCAAGCCTTTTGATATGCTGAATTACATCAATCGATTTTTGCATGTTAAACCAGCCTTGCATCTGTAGAATAAATCTCACTTGGTCATGGTGAACAATCTTATAAATATGTTGCTGAATTCAGTTTGCCAGTATTTTGTTCAGAACTTTTGCATCTATGTTCATAAAGGAAATGGGTCTATAATTCACTATCTTGGATGTATCCTTTCCTGGTTTAGGTATCAAGGTGATGGACACTTCATAGAATGAGTTTGGGAATGTTCCTTTCTTTTCCCCTTTTTGAAATAATTTGAGGAAGACAGGTATTCTTCTTTGAAAGTTTGGTAGAATTTTGCTATGAACCGAGACTTTTTATTATCTTTTCTATCTCAGCATATGTAATGGGTTTGTTTAGGTCACTGATGTCATCCAGAATTAATTTTGGTAAAGTATATGTTAATAAATTTATCCATTGCTTCTTTATTTTCATATTTTTGGGAAAACAATTCCTCATAGTATTCCCTAATGATTTTCTGTATTTCATTGTAGTTGGTAGTTATGATCCCTTTTTCATCTCTAATTTTCATGATATTGGCTTTTTCTTTTTTCTTTCTGATAAAATTGGCCAGGGGAATGTCTATTTTATTAATCTTTTCAAAGAACCAGCTCTTAGCCTCATTAATTCTTTGAATTATCTTTTTAGATTCCTATTGAGAAACGTCTGCCTTGACCTTAAAATTTTCTTTCTGAGTGCTCCTTTTAGGACTAATTTTATTGGCTTTCTAGTGTCCTGAGATGTACCATTAGGTCATTTATTTGGCTCTTCCCTACCTTATTGATGAAGGCACTCAATGTTATAAACTTCCCTGTTAGAACTGCCTTTGCTGTATCCCATATATATTGTTAGGATATGTTTTTGTCACCATTTGATTTCAGGATTTTTTAAATTTCCATTTTAATTTCTTCAAGAACCCATTGATCATTCAGCAGTGTATTATTTAATCTCCATTAATTTGTAAAAATTCTGGTATTATTCTTGCTTTTGAGTTCCAACTTTTACTGCTATGGTCTGATAAGGTACAGGGAATAATTTCTACCATTTTGTATTTTGAGGGAATTTTTGTTTACCAGAATATGATCTATCTTCTAGAAGGTTTCATGTGGAGTTGAGAAGAATGTGTATTCCTCATCATATGGATGGAATACTCTGTAGATATCTATGAGTTCAAGTTGGCCTAATGTGTAGATTAAGCTTGCCATTTCTCTGTTAATTTTCTGTTTTGATGACCTGCCTCTTGGTGAAAGTGGGGTATTGAAGTCTCCCATAGTTATTGTGTCTAGACCAATGCAGTTCTTTATTTCCCATAAAGTTTGTTTTGTGAAGCTAGATGCCCCTGTATTTGGAGAGTATATATTTAGTAATGTTATTTGTTCCTGGTTGATTGTTCCTTTTAGTAATACGTAGTGTCCTTCTTTATCTCTTCTAATTATTTTTTGATTGAAAGTTAATCTATCTGATATTAGTATTGCAACTCCTGCTTTTTTCCCCCTGCTTGGCATATTGTTTTCCAGCCCTTAATTCTCAATCTATTAGGGGTTAGGTGAGCCTTTTGAATGGCACATATCAAGGGTTTATGGTTTTTCATCCAAGTGGACAGTCTATGTCTCTTAATGGGTCAGTTAAAACCATTTACATTAATAGTAATTATTCAGAAGTGTCTATTGTCATATATCCAGTTGTTACTTTTTGCTAATTTTTGATTCATGCTTACTTTATTGCTTTCTTGACTTTGTCTTGTGTTAACTGTTCAATTTTTTGTTCTTTTACACAGGGCTCACTTATCTCACCTGTATTTGGTAACCGATTAAGGATACTCTGTAAAGCTGATTTGGTGGTTGCAGATCATTTGAACGTGTCAATGTCATGAAATGTCTTATACTCCTCATCTATTTTCAAAGATAATTTTGCTAGATATTGTATTCTTGGTTGGAAGTTGTTCTTTTTCTGAACTTGAGTTATATGTGTCCAGGCCTTTCTAGCTTTCAATGTTGATGTGTAGAAATCTGCAGTTATTTTAATGGGTTTGCCTTTATTTGTTAGTTGGGGTTTTTCTCTAGCTGCTTTCAAAATTGCTTTCTGGTGTCCAATGTAATAATTCATACAATAATATGTTATGGGCAGGATCTGTTTTGGTCTAGTTTGGCTGGAGTTTTGAATGTTTCAGTTCTGAAGTATCCAGATCCTGAATTATCTCTGAAAAATTTTCCTTGAGGATGTCATAAAATAAATTTCCTAAACCTCTTGTGGGTCTTTCTTCTCCTTCAGAGACACTCTGAATTCTTAAGCTTCATTTTTTCATCCTGTCTGAGTCCTCTTGGAAAACTGTCTTATACTGTTTCATCATTTTTTTCCAACTTGGTACGCGTGTACTTAATATCTTATATTGACTCTTTCATATCTGATATTCACTGTTCAGCCTCATGCAGTCTTAGTGATGAGGATTCTCTTGCAGAGTTTAATTCATTTAGCTTGTCTTGCATGTCAAGAATTGCCACTTGGTTTTTCCCGACCATTTGTAGCTGCAAGGAGAGTACAGACTCCAGATGAGATAACTTCTTCTCAAGGATTTTGAGGGTGTTGGTGGTATTAGTTTTGATTTCTCTTAGCATAGTAATAACCAAAACACTGAATTCTGATTTAGACATTTCTAGAAATCAGGATTATTTCGTGTTGTCTGTTAAGAGGCTTTGTTCTGTGGGGTCTTCCCATCCAGCGTGCCCTTTCAGGTTTCTTGTATTTTTTTGCTGAGGCTTGCCCATTGTTTGGTCTGGGAATTAGGATCCACCTCCTCCAAGTGTGAAGAGCTTCTCCCTCTGGTGTTCCTTTGAGTTTGGTTGAAGATGAATCTCTGACTTTTTTTTCTCACTTCCCTGCTCTGTAGTTTGCAGTCTCAGTACCCAATGGCCAGGATCTGCTGCAGGCTCTATATTCAGTACTGGCTCCTACAGTTTCCCTCTGTCCCCTGCATTCCCAACCCCCAACTGGTCTGCAACCTACACCATGAGTCCTCACAGTAGTCTAGTCTGTGGGGCTCTTTTTCTGTATTGCCAGCCCTACCTGACTTGAGATGAGCCTTGTAGTGGACTGGTTTTCCTATGTTCAGGGAACCATCAGCTCATGTCACTCTTCTCTTTGCCCTGGACTCTCTACTCCTCAGTTTCTCACTCTCTAATCCACTAGACCAATGGGACTGGGGACCAGGGAGGCAACAGTCTCTGTTTCTCTACTGGGGGAGAAGGCGGGAGAGGGAATGGGGAAAGAAGAGATATAAAGAGGAAAGAGAAAAAACCTGATAATAATTAAAATAAAAAATTATAAACTAAAATAGATATAAGTATAAAAATATTAATCATAAAAAGAATTAAAGAGAAAAAATAAGGAAAAGAGAAAAAAGAGAAAGTATTAAATGACTG
>VMDO01007763.1:0-47025 GCA_007922755.1 Pedetes capensis | reverse complement strand
AGGTATAGGCTCACAAGAGGTATCAGTAGAAAAGAAAAGTGAATGAGGCAGTAGAGTATACTAGAGAGATCAGGTTTGACTGCCTTTCCTACTACCAGCAGCAGTCATCAACCTTCTGAGAGGACCTCACCTCACTTCCTTCAGGTGAGTGTCCTTTCCCGGTGTTTTGTTGTCTCTCCTTTCTGTCTGCTGGTGTCAGGAGAAGCCATGCAGGGCCATCCAATTTCAACCCTAATGACACCTCCATCTATAGCTCTGTCTTCATTTTTCTCTTGTGCAAATTTTCCTAAGTAATGAAGATAACTTTATTTTGAGATTTCTCAGTTCTGCTTCAGGGAAAGGGATTTTCCCTATCCACTCTCTTGGTGAAAGCAGGCAGGTTTGGGGGTAGGGGTTTCTGTGCAGCAGCCCTCGGGCAGAGGGTGATGGCAGAAAGTCCCACCAGTCTCTCAGGCTGAGGCGATTACAAGGTGTTCTTGGAGATCCACCCTGTGGGGTGCTCTGCCCTGTGTTGTAGTATCAGAACGGCACTGTGACCCATGTTGTCATCCCAAGAGTTTTGCCTCCCCTGTGGAGCTTGGGCATTGAGATCCCAGATCAGAGACCCTAGGCCCAACCCCCTATGGTGGTATCAGATGGCTGTGTGAGTCAGATCTCAGTGCCAAGCCCTCTGCCTATTCGAGTGTTCCAAATCCCATTGTGCTCTCTCCCAGATCCCTCATGCCAGTGTGCTAGAAGATATTGGTCCAACCCTGGTGAATCTGAGGCCTGCCTGTCTATGTGGAAGCCCTTGAAACTACCCTGCCACAAAGTTCATTGCTATGCTCTCCATGGCCCCAGGGGAAAGGTGGCCGTGCTACAGCTATTGGCTGTGCTACTATCTGCACATGGGCCCCAGTCCCCACAGCAGTCACTCCTCGATCCCATGCCAAGGTGGGTGGGATGATATCATTCCCCTGCCTCCCCCCACCCAGAGATCTTAGGTCTGCACTCCTGCATGGGACTTTTGCACCACTGCTCTCACAGACTGCACAGGCGTGTGTTGTGTAGAGATGCTGGCTACACCTGGTACCCCAGCTGAACTCAAAAGTTGCTCTCTGTAGGGAGTGCTGCCCATGTCTTACCAACAGGATGTTGGCGGGTTGCCAGGGTTGTACTCCATGGCAGCTCTGAGCTCCAGATGCCTGTGTGGAATTTTCTCTCGGTGCTCTGTGATCTGGGCAATGGGGGGTGGCTCCTGCAGTTTCTCTAATTCTTCCCACTTTGGATTGCAATCTTGTTGTCCTGCTGGTTCTCTCCACTGTCTGTCAAGTCCACATGTAGAAGGTATTATTGGGGAGTTTCCTGGCAGCACAGCTCTGTGCTGTTGCTAATTATTTTTTCCTGTTCAATCAAATCTCCACATTTCTGCTAGTGCACTCTCACTGACCTACCATGCTGATTCCTCCCTATTTAAACTTTTTCTGAAGTTATTGGTAATTACCTAATCTGTGGACCCTTTCTCTTTTAATACATATATTCCTCTACCTCTTATCTAACTTATTACTCTGTCTGAATGATCAATGTGTGTTCTAAACTATTGTTTAAGCTCTCTCTTTTTACTGCATGCCAGAAGACTGGTGTTATCTGTCCACCATCTTTTCCCTCTCCCTCTATCTTCTCATTCTTTTAACATTGTCTTTCACAGGACAGACATGATTAATTTTAATGAAGTCCAGTTGATCAATTATTTCTTTCATAGATACCTCTTTTGGTGATGTATATAAAAAGGTCACATTTATGCTCAAGGTCTTCTAGTTTTTCTCCTATATTATCTTCTGCGAATTTTTCAGTTTTGCATTTTATACTTGTATTTAGGTCTAAGCCTGCACCCTAACCACTGTAGCCTCTGATCCCATCAGATCTTGGAAGCTAAGCAGGGCTGGGCCTGTTTAGGACTTGGATGGGAGACAATCTAGGAACACCAGGTTCTGTAGGCTTGGTAAAAGGACCCTGCAACCAACTCCCCCCAAACAACCAGTCATTGAAAACCTTACAAATAGCAGAGAAGCATTAACAATAGTGTTTCGCCTGTTGTACATAGAGTCGCTATGAGTTGGACACTGACTTGAGGGTACCTAACAATAACAACACCAATTTAGGTCTGTGATCCATTTCAAGTTAATTTTTGAAGAAGATTCAGTTGGACCAGTACTTTTTTTTTTTTCTTTAGGAAACTATCTTATCTCCATTGCATTGCCTTTGCTCCTCTGTCAAAGATTAGTTGGCTATATTCATAATAGTCTACTTTTCACTCAGAAGGAAGGGAAGTGAATTTGATGAGACCATAGTACATTATTTAATCTCTCAATTAATATTCATAGCAGGTTTTTAGGGAGATAAAATTATTGCCTCTATTTTACAGATGAAGAAATCGAAACTTAGGAAAAGACTGAATTATTTTCCCAAGTGAACATACTGCATTTACATAAGAGCTGTGATTTGAAAGATGTAGAGGGATTTTGATGTTCATCTATTTGTTTTTGTCTTGTATAATATTTGAAAATTAAGAAAAAATAATTTAGATGATTTGAATCATTTTTTTCTATGATAAAAAGCTCCCAAAATTCAGTATTAACCCCACTACCATGAACTCATAAAGACCAAATTGCAAAAGAAACTTTAGCCTATTCTTTCCTTTGAAATTTGGGGACTTTCTTTTAAATTTTTTCATAAAATCTCAGCAAGGTGCTTTATTCAAGACATATTCTTCTAAATGGAATGCAACTTTAAATTAGTATTGATAAGAAAACAGTGTTGCATAGATGAAACTATAAACCTTAATGAAGAATGCTGAGTGGTCTGGAGAAGTATTTGAAATATCATTTTCCTAGCTTTGGAAAGTAATAAAATATAGATTGAAAAGAAAGGTAAATAATTACAGATTTTTAAGCTCATATTTCAAATTCTACCCAGCCCATGCCAATCTGAAAGTCACTAATTTGATTTAAGTCTATGTAGTAAAGCTCCATTTGTCTTTGAGTTGTCATTCAGTCCTCAGTAACAAATTCTTAAAATGCTTTTCTAAAGCAGGCATTTTAATGAAATATCCTTAAATATTTTAAGCGGTTAATAGAAATATTCACACATATTATGAGTCAATATAGTCAAGTATGTATTTTATTTATATACTTATTTTATGAGCAAAGGTGAATTTATAAGCAGTTATACTCACATGGACCAAGTGGTAATACATAGTGAAGTAAGCTTACAGTGTAGAAATCAGATACTTTTATTAATCTTTTAGACTTACTGGAAATGTATTTTCTTGGTGCTTTGATAAGATAGCAATAGGCACTTTAAATCTCAGATCAATAGATAGAAAAACATGTTTTACATGAGAATAGCAAAATTTTCTATTGTCTTAACATTCATTTTGTTATGTCATATGAACTCATTTTGAAGTCTCTTTCTTGTCAGCAATAATGTTTTGCTTCAAATTGAGACACAATGTTTCTTTTTTAAGAAAGTTTATGTGGAGAAAGCCACTCATCTTAAATAGAACAAAGTTTCAAAATGGCAAGTCAGATTTACCCTTTATTTTTCCTAACTGAAATCTTTAATTTTAAGGGGGGAAACAAAGGTCAAAGGAAAGGAGATAGAATTCCATGCTAAGAAATTCTACAGCTAAAGTTTCTTACAAAAACAAATAGCAGACCAAAGATGATACTGTTGTCTAGAGATTAGGGCTAGGAAGAAAATAAGCAATACTAAGACATTTATGGTTTACACATCTGTCTATTTAGAGGACTTCCAACCCCATATCCCTATGCTGTTGTCAGAAAAGAAATGGAAAATCTAGTTACAACTGTCTAGTAGGTCTATCATTATTTAGGATGAAAACACTGCTTAGTCATTCACTAACTCAGAATTCTCTCTTTTTAGCAGCTTAATACAGTATCATGAAACAACTGCCCCAGACGGTTTATAACAAGACTCCCTGCCAAAAATACATCAGTTGTAAGGAAAACAGGAAACACAGCAGAGAACATCAACCTTAACCAGTTTTCTGAGTCACCTCTTCCTGTGGACTCATCTTGACACAAAACTCCATTTATGTAGCAGAGTTCAAAAAGTGTGAATTAGAGGAAAGGGCCAGAGCCTGATAGTGCTGCAAATTCGTCTAAGTTTCCAGCTCTTTAGAAGGATTAGTTCAAGGCCAAATTATAAATTGACAGATTTGGTCTTGACACCATCTCTTCTCTACTTTGTGGCTCGCCAGGACCTAATCTTTTCCACACTAAAACTAGGAAAGTTATTTGACATGAAGATCTAATTAATTAAGATCTGGAGAGTTTGTGAATATACAATCTCTACTTGAATGTATAACTGGAGGGTTTGTAACTGATTGGGGTTACACAAACTATTATAATTTGTTCAACTAGTAATTGATAATAATAACCAAGACTAATATCAAAATTTATTCAGCATTTACTATGTTCAATCACTTTAAGAAGGTTCAGATCATTACATTATCTTATTAAAACACTACAATAGGAGTTGGGGATTTAGCTTAGTGGTAGAGTGATTGCCTTACAAGTGCAAGGCCCTGGGTTCAATTCTCAGCACCGGAGGCAGGGGGAAGACATTATAACCATCTCTTAGATGATGATTATTATAGTACACACACACAAGCAGACATACACATATATGTTTAATAGAAGAAGTGTTTGAGGCTTAATGAATAAGTAACATTACAGAAGACATAGCTAGTTAATGTAGCTGGTAACTAGTGATAACTAGTGGAGCAGAGAGTCAAATGTAAACCTATAGCATTTGAAGTCCGTCATTATGCTAATTTGCATGGTTATTCTGGTGGACTGTGTTCTTAGATGTGAAAGCACATGCATCCTATCAAGCCTTTTATGTGAGATCTCAGAATTCACATACATGAGTTAGGCACAGTGAAGCACATTCCCGTAATCCCAGTGACTCGGTAGGCTGAGGCAAGAGGATTGTGAGTGTGAGGTCAGAGGCAGCCTATGTAACTTAGTGAGATCCAGTCTCAAAATAAAAAGTAAACATGGGCTGAGGATGTGGCTCAGTGGTAGAGTACTTGCAAAAGCATATGTGATGCCTTGGGTTCAATCCCCCAGTATTGAAATAAAAAATTCATATACATGGCTGAGAACCTCCTGACTGTCATCATTGGTGTTACAAAAACTTCTCAAATAACAGGAATACATACTCTCCTTGATAAGACACATTAATGTTGGGTAATTGACATGCTATGTTTTAAATGAACACCAATGGCATTTATTGTATACTAGAGCTCACAAGCAAAAAGAATTACTGAAGTACAGGTCCTGTAATCCAAATGACAGGAGAGAGGTCAGTAATCCAAATTACTGGAGGGAGGTCAGACCTCCCTCCAGACAGCACCTCAGATAAGTGCAAGTCCAACTGCAGGGCAGTGCCAGATATTGCAGGGCATCTCTCTCACAAGGTTTCAGTTGCAGCAAGAGAGATTCCCTTCAGTGCCAATTGGGATGGATTTTGAAGCATGGGTGAAAAGCTCTGTATTAGAGAAATTTCTCTTTTCCTTCCCAGACCCCAAATTCCCTCCATAGTTCTTTCTAATCGTCGCTGTCAACCACCTTGCTCTTGGAGAGCAGTCCTAAGTGGGAAATTTGTTTTCTTGAGCGTGTTCCTTACCTGCTTTTCCACTTTTCTTTCTGCTCATGAGATCTTTTCATTGGAGGAAGACTCGAAGCTCTGGAGTTCTAGTCCTGCAGGTAATCCCAAGTGGCTATAGTTATAGCTTCAAGAGGTGCTTCAATTTGCAGTCCAACTCTCTGTGAAGTCTTCCTTGTTCAGGACTCTGGCCCACTTCTCTCAGTACCCAATTCAGAGTTGGCTCTCATTTTTATAACTTTCTATATATATTGTTACTGAAATTTCGATTTCCTCTCTGACATAAAGTGAAACCTTTTATTGGCCAGCTTAGATGTGTGAAGCTTTATTTGCTCCTTGGATACCTTGAAAAGGAGCAAAGCTAAGAGTAGCAGAAAGTGCAATTAATTCCAGTGCTCTGTTCTAGTTAAGGAGCAACAGAAATGCCTTAGTTCCAACTGATTTATGTGCCAGAGAAGGCACATCTACCCCCTTATGTCCTTAGGGACTCCCAGGTTCAGAGAGCAGAGGATTTAGCCCATGTCTTTATATTCTCCTCTGTGCCTTGTGATCAGAGACATGCTAGTTCAGCCTGCTTCTGTTGGGGTGCCAAATGAAGGTAGAAAATGGTGTTCATTAAAAAATTTTAAAACATTCAATTATGAGGATATGCTTCATCCAATATGTGTAGAGTTTGACTCCAATAACGATTGAATTTCTAGAAATAACAGCAACTTAACATTTTTCACCAACTTAGTTTTACTTTCATGTCTTCTCCCAATTGATTCATTTTGCTTTGCTGATTCAGATGGGGAGGGGCTGAAGGGTGAGAATGTAACAGATGTTGATGCACTTACTCCCCTCTGCACTGACCAAATGAGAGTCCTGATTTAAGGATCTAAGCTGTGTTTCTCATTGCTCAGCACTTATGGGAGCAGCAAATGTTTCCAAACACCTGAGACTGGTAAAGATTTAAACATGTTGGAAAGGCTTTTGAATAAAAGCAACAAGAATACTTCCTAAGCTGGCCATCTAACATTGTGTGATAGAATGGATAATACAAATGGTGACAATGTGGACAGATGAAGACCTAGTACCATGTGCAATCTTTACATTTTACTTGCACTAGACGTTTTCATAGGAGATTTTCAGTAAAGACAGAGAATCACTTAAGTTAATGATAAAATTTTTTCAATATTCTATGGAATGAAACATTTGAAAATTAAGGTAGGTTTTAGAATTTTAAAGAAAGTTATATATACACACACATACATATATATTTTTATGATACTTAGAGGTTGAACCCAAGAATTGCACACGCTTTGTAAGTACTCTTGCATGGGGCTCCAACCCCAGCCCATTTTTTATTTTGAGTCAGAGTCTCCATAAATCATCCAGGCTGCCTATGGCCTTGAATTTGTGATGGTCCTGCCTCTGCCTCCGGAGTCACTGGTATTACAGGGGTGCACAATTATGCCCAGCTAAAAAAGATGTATTTCATGCACATTTACTTAGAATAAGATTGTTAGAGCTGTCTTGCTGATGATAATGGCATCACTCAAAAGATAAAACCACATACGGAAAGCTGTATAGATGGCAATGAAGAACTTGATATATATGTAAGTGAGCATTGAATAAAATCATTAGAGTACGAGAATTAGTTGAATTTTATCCAGAAACCTTTACCAGAATGTCTGTTTCATTTTTAAACACATTCACATGAAAGTAATATGATCCAGAGTTTTTATGTATGCATTAAAAATATTCCAATATATGGTCTTTTCAATATTCAGTATTTAAAGTATTTTAAAATAATTATTTCATGTGTATTTATGTAAAGGAATAATTCAATTTCTAACCTTCACATATTAGGTATGTATGAAAAGGCAGACAAGTGGATTACTATTTATAATTAATGAAAGCCAACATATTGTATATTCTAAAACTGTACAAGTAAACTACAGAGAAGAAATATGGATAAGAATTTTAGTTATTTAGAAGTCACTTAAATTACAAAATGAATTCTTTGTTACAGGAAATTTTGTTTAATTATTTAAGAAATAAGTCATAGCATTATGTTTCTCATTGTGATTTTTCTCATAATAGGCTGGATGACTTTCTTCCTTTTTTTGTATTATTAAATGTGGTTGGCTTTTATTGACTTCATAAAGCACACTTAATAACTTCAGATAGATTCCTAGTTAATTGACTATGTAGAATATGAATTGGCTAGGAATGTAAGATGCATCCTCTCATTTTTAAAAATTAGTACTTTGTTAGTATATAAATATTTTTCCTGTTGAAATAGTAAGACAGAATAATATGATGTAAAGAACACATTGGAACTCTTGTTCTTGATTTGTGTTGAAATATCTGGATGACAAGAAAAAGTTACCTACAAATTACTGATTGACTTTCATGGTATTCTATTATCTTGATTTCATTTTCTAATCTCTCCATCATATTCTGTTAATTAGTGAGTTTCTCTAGAACATAGGCCAGACCTTATTTACATTGGAATCTCAGCAGCTATTACCATGCCTGCAGAGAATATGCACTAATTAGACTTCTATTATGTAAGTCTCTGTATGTTTTTTTTCTTATAATGGAGATAACAATTAGATATGAACAATAAAGTATTAGGCATAGTAAAACAGCTTAACTATAAATCAATGCAAATCTTACTAGATTTTATTATGTAGATTCTACTCATCCTATAAGATTCAGCTTAAATCATTTACCTTCCTCAAAATGTTCTGTTTACTTCAGTTCAGAATTATTTCTTCCCTCCTCTACTCTAATGTTTCTGTTTAGACTATACATAAATTAAAATTAAGGTAATAAAATTATAGAAACAAGAGAGACACTAGTCCAACATATGCTTT
Organism: Pedetes capensis; assembly: GCA_007922755.1. NCBI lineage: Eukaryota > Metazoa > Chordata > Mammalia > Rodentia > Pedetidae > Pedetes > Pedetes capensis. The sequence goes on along the minus strand of VMDO01007763.1, from coordinate 38,488 downwards.
ATTTGGAGGAAGAAAATGAGGTCCAGACAAGCCCAGTGGGAAGAGCCGAAATATTTTGACTTTTTGGCAACTGCTTCTATGATTATAGGTGATGAGGAATTGATATACAGGCCATGGTAAAAATACTTCCATCTATTTATCTGTAAAATCAATAGGCATCAAAATAAGCCATCTTGAGAACTTTTCGTTTTGGGACTGGTCACAATATGTATGTCATGTTCATTCTGCAATACAATTATTCAATCCATAGGGTATTACAAATAAATTATATACCAGGGGGAACTGCCTTTAGAAAAATGCCTCTAGATTAGCAAATGGACTCCCTGCTATTTTTTGAGGAAAAATTAAGCCATCTAGCATGACGAGCCTCAACACACCTCTTTCAGGAAAATGAACATCAGCAGTCTTTCCTGTCTTCCCCACAGACTGAAAATGGTAAGGTGAGGAGGAAAAACATCCATATATTGCTTCAAGATGAATTTCTCAGTCTGAGTTTCTAAGTAAATCCTTTTCTATCTTCTTTAAAACTTTTGTCTGTAAGTTATTCCATTTGACATTGACTTTTCACCTTCTTATCTATTACAACATTTCCTATAAATGTAGTATGTTGTTGTTGTTAGGTGCCACCAAGTTGGTGTCTGACTCATAATGACCCTATGTACAACAGACGGAATACTATTGTGCTTCTCTGCTAATCATAGGGTTTTCAATGGCTGATTGTTTTTTGGGAGTGGGTTGCCGGGTGCTTCTTCCAAATACTTACTATAGTCCTCATTTAAATAATATTTCTTGCCTCAATGACCCCCTAAGGCTATTATCATCACTTTTTTCCTCCACTTAATGAAAAAAATATCTCAATCTATTATTTATTTATTTTTTCTAATTTGGTTCCTACTGCCTAACCTGCTGCAATCAGGCATGAAAGAAGGTTTGTCGACCCTGAATCTTATGTGCAAACAAAGGACTTTCATTAATATTCAGAGGCTTCATGATAATTCTGCCCTTGCTTGTAAATCTATTTCTCTTTTCACTAACTACTGAGTCTGCTCTTATTATGGATTACCAAACACTTGAAATGTGCTAAGAAAGAAGATTGCCTTAAGAATCTTTTCTATGAATTTGTAATTTTATCTTCAAAATACTTATCCCACTTATAGATTCAAAATTTTTCATTCTTTGTGATTTAGCATCCAGTCCCACTAATGTAGCTTGATAGCCACTTGATTTTCTTTCCATGGTGAGTAACCTCTTTCCTGCTCACCCAAAAATCTTCCCAAAGTTTCCAGCTGTTTTCTGCATGCTTGTTGTTCAAGATTCAGAGAAGTGATCTCAATGTGCTTCTATTTATATACATTGTGCCTATCTTAGAAAGTCCTGATAGATTTGTTAGTACCTGTAGCTATTTAAAATGTACTTCTATTTCCTGTTTATTATTTCTTCTTACTGTTGTGAAATAGTATAAAGTGCATAATTTACATAAAGTATGATATAAATCACATCATGGAAAAGAACATGGCATAAGGATAAGAGGAAGACTCATAACCTGCAATATGCAGATGACACAAATTTGCTTGCTGAATGTGAAGATGATTTGAAACACTTGCTGATGAACATCAAAGAACACAGACTTCTGTATGGATTGCACCTCAGCACCAAGAAAGCAGAAGTCCTTACTACTCAATCAGTAACTTCATGATAAACAGAGAAAAGATTGTACCTGTCCAAGATTTTGTTTTATTTGGTTCTACAATTAACAACCAGGGAAATAGCAGTCAAGAAATCAAAGAGACTTTGTGCTGGGAAAAGCTGTTGCAAAAAATTTCTTCAAAGTGTTGAAGAGTAAAGGTGTCACATTAAAGATGAAGGTGTGCCTTTCTCATGCCTTGATATTTTCAGTCACATCATATGCTTTTGAGACATGGACACTGAATAAGAAGAATTGAGGCTTTTGAATTATGATTCTGGAGATTAATATTGAACATAACATGGACTGCTAAAAGAACCAACAGATCCGTTCAAGAAGAAGTGCAACCAGAGTGTTCCTTGGAAGCAAGGATGGTTAAACTGTATCTTATGTACTTTGGACATGTTGCCAGGAGGGACCAATTCTTAGAGAAGGACATATTTGGGAGAGTGACAGGTCAATGAAGAAAAGGAAGACCCTCTATAAGATAGATTGACACAGTGGCTGCAACAATGGGTGTAAGAATAAAAAAGATCATGTTCCTGGCATGGTGTCAGATAGTGTCTTGTTCTGTTGTGCATAGGATCTCTATGAGTATAGACTTGATAGCACTTAACAATAACATACACAAAAATATGTATATAAATTCATTATGTATATAAATTCATTAAAATATATGAAGGAATATGACTCAAGCATGGTTAGATTTGGGTAGATTTCTTTGAGATAAAAGTAAAAAGGAAAATTTGCTTTTAACTTTATAAAACAACTAATATAATTGAGAGAATATACTGAAAATGTTAAAAATGTACACTTAGAAAATTTTGACATAGGTATATCATGAAACCATAAATTAAAATTTTGAGCACAATCAGTGCATGGAATCTACTTCCATATTCAACCAACTTCAGATCGAAAGTATTTAAAAATAAATTGTGTCTGTACTAAAAATACAGATATTTTCTGCTGTCATTATATCCTAAATAATATAGTATAAAACTATTTATATAGAATTTACATTATATTTGGAATTGTAAGTAATCTAGAGATGACTCAACATTTGTAGGAAGATAAGCCTATGTTATATGCAAGCACTATGCCATTTTATTTGAGGGACTTGATCATCCACAGTTTGGTATATGTTGAAAATCCTTGAGCCAATCCCCTATGCATACATTACTGCTAAAACTTTTTCTCCTCCTTCTTTCTGATCAGTCTCACTGGTTCCTCTCCCCCATTTTCATCTCAAAATTGTTACTGATTTTCTTTTGTCATTATCAGTTTGTATTTTTTAGAATTTTTATAGAAATGAAATCAGATATACATATATAATTTTTAATCTGGCTCCATAAGTTCCATTTAATCATTTGAGATTCACTATGTTGTATCAATAGTTTATTCCTTACACTATTGAAATTTTGATTTGTATTGAGTTTGTTTTTTATCCATTTTCTTTTTTTCTTTTTTCCTTTCTTTCCTTTCCTTTCCTTTTCTTTTCTTTCTCTTTCGTTCCTTCCATCTTTCCTTTCTTTCTTTCTTTCCTTTTTTCTTTTTTATTCTCCTTCTTTCCTTCCTTCCTTCTTTTCTTTCTTTCTTTCCTTCTTCTTTCTTTGTATTTTGTTTTTCTATACTAAGAGATTGAATCCAGGCACCCCCTGACTGAGCTGCACCTCTAGCTATCTATCTATTTATTTATTTATTTATGTCAGTCAATGTCTCGCTAAATTGCACAAGCTGCCTTTAGCCTTGAACTCATGATACTCCTGCTTCATCCTCCTGAGTTCCTGGTATTATACTCATGTGCCACAAAACCTGACTTGTATTAGCTTTTTATACATTGTTTATAAGCCAGTTTGGGAACAAGTGATATCACAAAAATACTGAGACTTCTGATAATGCCCATATTTAGGCTTTCTTTAAATTCTAATGACAATTATTTGAGATTTTCAATAGAATATATGTCCTACACATCTTCTGTCAGATTTATTCTTAAATATTTAATATTTTTATGCTATGTAAGTAGAATTATCTAAAAATAAATTTTCTCATTGTTCTTTTTCACTAAATTGACATTCACTATAAATCTTATATCCTGTAACCTTGATAAACTTGTTTACTATTTCTGGTCATTTTTAGTGGGTTCCATTGCATTTTCTACACACACACACACACACACACACACACACACACACGAGCATGCATTCAGCAAGTAAATATAACTTCTTAGTTTCTTAAAAATCTACATGAATTTTCATTCTTTATCTGCCTTATTGCTCTGGCCACAACCTGAAGTATAATATTGACAAGACACAGAAATGTCTGATTCAGACCTGATATTCTGTTTCAGACTTTAGAGTGAAAGTACTCAGTCATTCACAGTTTTTTTAAATGAATTTTTTTTAGCAGAATAAGGGATTTCTAATGTGTTTTTAAATTCCTGAGAATTTTAATGGGGTAATAATGAATATTGGATTATGCACAAAACTTTTCTGTTTCTTTTGAGATGGTATGCTTCATTTTAAAATAATTTGTTAATGGGGAGAATTATTGATTGCTCTTTTAGTGATAACCCAGCCTTTCTTTATTTTGCTTGATTACAATGTATTTTTTTAATTTTTATAATTTATTCACCAATATTTAGTTTAGAATTTTTGTAACAGAAGGCGTGGCTGTAAAGTATCTAAGACTGTAAAGTATCTAAGAAAAAGCAGCTAGGGAATGCTCTAGCTGCTTCTCAGGGAAAGTTTCAGCCCTTGATAGCTCTCCAAATGTAAATGCCCCTTTCTGTTATCCCTCTGACCTGGGACACAGACACTGCCTTATAAGCCCTGCCTATCTGCAGACTTGCACAGCTCTGCCTATATGCAGTGGGCAGAACATACTAACATAAATAATAAATAACCTTACCCTGTCTCACAAGAAAATATACTTTAACCCATTTTTGCCCTGATGCATAAGAATGTTTAATGTTATTATAAGAACCTCATAAAAAGAGCTTGAGACACTTACTTGGAGGCAGTGCACCCAAAGGCACTGACCCCCACCGCAGTCTCTCTGATACTAACACCTGGTATGGAGTAATCCTTTTTGAATCTGCTGATCCCACAGTTGCTGGACAGATATTACAAGTGGTGCCTGACATGGACCCAAAGAACTGTGGACAATAATTGATTGCCCCCCAGGAACTCTTCAGCACACCCTCCAGGAATGTGAGCAAAGTGATAGAGGCCTCTTCATTGCAGTAAGGAATCCCCATTCTTTTGCCTGGAGGATAAATCACCTGAGGTGTTTTTCCTTCTCTCTTTCCTTCTTGCCTGCTTCTCTATCTTGTTTTTCTAGAGGATTTTTTGATCTATCCGTAAAGTTCTTAGTGTTTTGATATTGATGGAGACTTTTCTCTTTTCTCTACATTTTGTTTTCAGTTTTCCTTAAAAGTACTTCTATTATGGATCAACAGTTTTTACATCTATGTTCATGAGGGATACTGGTCTGAGATTTTATTGTAATATGTTTGCTGCTTTTAGTATCACAATAATACTGACTTTGTAGAATGAGCTGGGATGTACTTCCTCTCCAGATTTCTGGAAGGGTTCAGAATTGGTATTATTTCTTCTTTTAATGTTTGATTGAACTCACCGTAAAAACTATCTGAATCTGGATTTTTCTTTTTGGAACATTTTTTAACTAAAATTGCATTGCTTAATAAATATTAACTATTGCAAATACTTATTTCTTATTGAGAGTACTTTGTCCATTTGTTTCTGAGTACTTTGTTCATTTGTTTCTGTGAAGAATTTTCTCATTTAATTTTCCTTGTCATATCTATTGCCATAAAATTACTCACAATAGCTCTTATTTAAATTTTTAATATTTCCAGAATCTGTACACATATGACTCCTTTGATTCAGCTGATAATTTGAGCCTTCCATTTTTCTTTATCCTCTGACTTGTTGTTAGGTACCTTCTAGTCAGTATCCAACTCATAGTGACCCTGCATACAACAGGGGAAACACTATTGTCAGTTCTTTGTATTCATAGGGTTTTCAATTCTGGATTGATTTTTGGGAGTGGGTTGCTGGGTGCTTCTCCTAAGCCTACAGCATCTGGTGTTTCCAGGTGGTCTCCCATCCAAGTGCTAACCAGGCCTGACCCTTCTTAGCTTCTGAGATCTGACAGGATCGGATGCCACAGGGCTGTGGATGCAGGCATCCTCTGACTAGTGCTTTATAAATTACATTGATTTTCTAAAAGAATCATGCTTGGTTTAATGTTTCCTATACTGTTTGTCTCTTCTTCATATTATTGATTCCTTCTCTATTTAGTTTCTTTACATTTCTTACTTTTGGTTTAACTTATTATTTTATTTCTTAAGGTTCATGATTACATAAGTAATGTGGCACCTTTCTTATATTCTAATATAAATTTTTAGTACTGCAATCTGGCCTCTTCTTACTGCTTTTGATATGTTGTGTTTCATTTACATTAAATTCATATACATTCTAACTCTTATGTTGATTATCTTTTTGATCCATAGATTATTTAGTACTGCATTATTTTATTTCCAAATGTTTGAAAATTTTCTAGACATCTTCTGGTATTGATTTTTAGTTTAATTATGTTGTAATGAAACAACATACTTTGTATCACTGGAAACTTTCAGACTTATTGAGACTTACTTTATGGTCCAAAATTGATCTAATTCCTTCTAAACAACACAAGTGGGTCCTATTTAACATGAGAATGGATTATATGAGGAAATGGATACCAACTATATATTAACTATCACAAATGTCTAATATGTACTAGTTTACATGCAACTGGGAACCCAATATGCGTTCATAAAATTTGGATTGCATTTACAGGTGCTAAAATAAAAAACATATACCAACAAGCAAACACATTAATTATTCTTGTTGTCATTGTTGTTAGGTGCTTTCAAGTCAGATCCTACTCATAGTGACCCAATGTACATCAGAATGAAATACTCCCCGAAATTATGCCAGGGTGCTATGGCTGCAGACACACATTAATTATAGTGGTAATAAATACTTCAAAAAACATTATCAGGATGTAGTGGTGAAATATAAATGAGGTGGTTAATTCTGGTTTACATAGGGTAGTGAGGAACAGAGTGCATATAGAAGGACAATTAAGTCTAGAAGGTGAAAATAAATCAAGCATTTGTGATTGTAGAGACAAAAGTGTGGAAGGACAATATAGTTGGAACTTAAGAGAATAAAGTATTATATATGTTTACAGAAGTCAATAGAGAAAAATATAATCAGTTATTTCAATTTAATTCCAAGTAAATCTTAAAGTGATAGGTATATAAGCCAAGAGAATATCATAATTATCTTTACCTGTGAAGAAAGGAAAGATTGTGTGTGACTTTGAGTATTGGAACCCATGGTGAAGAGAGAAAATAGATGTTTGAACACACAGAATAAAAGATTATACAAAGATATCGGTCAGAAAGCCAGATAGTTGCCCAGGAAGACTAGGCCGCTAGATGTGAATTATAAGAGAAATAGATAGAAAATAAGTATTTTAAATGTGTAAAGACAACTAGATTTGCTGAATAATAATATATGTGTGGTGAAAGAAAAGGAAAATAATTCTTAACACATTATGATAAGTGAAAGAATTAAAATACAAGGGACTACATATCTAGATAATCCATTTATATCAATTTATGGAAAAGGTAAAATTCTAATGACAAACAGCCCATCAGTAGTAACTCTCTAGGGCTGGGGATTAGAGAAAAGGATCAACTCTGAATCATCAGAGCAACTGTTTAGGATGATGAAACTTTTCAGTACCTTGATTACTGTGGAAGTTACATGACTACATACAATTACTCAAATTCATATCATTGTATACCTACATCAAGGCAATTTAACTGTATGTAAATTATATCGTAACACAATAATTAAAAATAGTCAAATGTGAAACGGAACATATTTCAAATAGTATTATAGACAAGGATAATTAAGGTACAAAGAACCAAATAAATTTTAGTATGCCATAAATGTTCCATAAACACATCTGCTAAGAATTTATAAGTATTTAAATAATGGGTCAAGGACCAGAAGAACCAGAAACTTAACAAGAGAACATTTAAATACTCAAATAAGCAGAAAACTAGGCTTCTGCATTTGTCTTTGACATATAAAGATATTGGAAGTCATTGTCCTTGTCCTTATAAAATGCACAGACTGGAAAAAAATGAAAGTCAATTCCTTTTCTTGGGCATATCAGGGAATTTGGGTCACAGGGAAATTGTTACCATGTGATCTGGAGAATAGAGCACATTGAGAAATATAGCCCCTGAAATCTGATTCTTTGGGACAAAGTCACCAAATACTCCTTAAGGTGGTGGGAGGACTTAAATAGTATTTTTGACAAATTACTGGAGGCTGTGAAATTAAAATTCTCCAACACCCACAAGAAGTCATGTATTCTTAGAGCATAAGAGGATTAAGCTAGAAATCAAAGGCAGAATGGTATAGTGAAAATTCCTGAATATCTGAAGATTTAAAAATTATTTAATTTTATATTATATATATAAATTTATATTTTATATGTATTTTAAAGACAGTGTCTTGCTATATAGCTCTAGCTGGCATGAAGTCCCCATGCAATACAAGCTGGCCTTGAATTTGAGGTGAAGTTCCTGCTTTTGTCTCCTTACTTTTTCTTTTTTCTTTTTTTTTTTTTTGTCTGTTTTTATTTTTCAGTGCTGGGGATTGAACTCAAGGCATTGTGTGTGTTAGGCAAACATTCTGCTTCTGAGCCACATCCTCAACATTAACAAAATTCTAAATGGCATATGGGTCAAAGGAAAAGCCTCAAGATATTTAAAAAATATATTGTGAAATAAAGGAAAATAAAAATCCTACTTGCCAAACTTTAAGAAATGCTGTGAAAATAATAGAAATTACAGCATTAAATATATATATTGGAAAAAAGAAGACTATAGCCATACAACCTGGCAATCCCATCTCATCAGATCTCAGAAGCTAAGCAGGGTTGGGATTGGTTACTACTTGGATGGGAGATTGCCGGGGAACACCAGGAGCTAAGGCTTGGGAAAAGGACCTGGCAGAGCCACTCTGAAAATAGTCAGCCATCATAAACTCTATGAATAGTAGAGAAGCACTGTCAGGCATAGTGTCATGCATGACAGTGTTGGGTATGAGTAGTGTTTTGTTCTGTTGTACATAGGGTTGCTATGAGCCAAACCCAACTCGAGGGCACTTAATAATAATAAGCTTTTATCTTGCCATGAGAAAACAAAACCAAGGCTCAGAGAGAGAGAGAAAGAGAGAGAGAGAGAGAGAGAGAGAGAGAGAGAGAAGTTAAACTGACACTATGTAGAATGAATGTAGTAATAAAACTTTTAGTGGAAATCCAGAAAATAACAGAGAACATCTTTAAAACAGAACCTAGTCCTTGGGATAAAAATGTTAAAGTAGATAAAATTCTAACCACATAAATCAAGAGAAAGAAAAGAAGGAAGATACAAATGGCTAATCTTAAGAATTAAAGAGAAATTTTCATCAATAATTCCATGAACATTAAGAGATAATAAAGGACCAAGCACCATGACACATGCTTATAATCCCAATGATTTGGGATGTTGACATAGGAGGATCATAAGTTTGAGGCCAGAGACAGTCTATACAACTTAGGGAGACTTTGTTTCAAAGTCAAAATAAGAAAGGAGTTGGGGGTGCAACTCGGTGGTAAACCACTTGCCCACCATGTTTGAGGCATTGGATTTAACCCCTCATTACTGAAACAAATAATAACAACAGCAGAGGATAATAAAAAAAGTCAAGTAATGTTAAATTCATGTTTGATAATATGAACAAATTTTTTGAAAAACAAAAATTATAAAAATTCACTTGGGGTAAAGAAAAAAATTAAAAAAAAATTCACTTGGGGAAAACAAGCTAATGTGACTAGCTCTATAATGAAGAAATCAAATTACTCTCTCTCCCTCTCTCATACACACACACACACACACACACACACACACACACACACACACACACACTCAACACACTTCTAAAAATAAAAATAAAAAATAAAAATACACCAAAATAGGCTTAAATGGTTTGCCAGTGAATTGTACCCCATATGTACAGAAGAAATAATATTAGTGTTATGCAATTTGTTCCTGAAAATATTGTAGGTAGGAATGAAACCTATTTCACTTAAGAGGCTAGTATTATTCTATTGTCAAATCCATAAAAGAAATGGATTCTACAAAAAGAATACTTTAGGCCCATAGGTCTTATGATCATACACACAAAAATCTTTAACAATAAATTTAATTACCAAATGCAATTTAGTACAATATAGAAATATACATCAAGATCAAATGAAACTCATTCCAGGAATGCAATGCTGGTTCAACATTTGTAAATCAATCACTGTAGCTTTCATATTAATAAAATAAATAAGATCATAGCAATAGATGCACAGTATCTCATAAAATTCAACAAAATTAATGAGAAAACTAAAAACAAATAAGCATAGGTGGAAATTCTAAGATAGGTTTTATATGAAAAACATTTAGGTAATGTTATACTTCATGAAAGACTGAGTAATCTTCCCTCTAAAATCAGCAACAAAGCAAGTATATCTTCTTTTACCTCTTCTATTCAATATCATACCACACATATAACTACTGCAATGAGAAAAAAAAGAAAGAAAGAAATGATATGCAGAGAAAGGTGGTTGCCCAGATGACCTTGGCGAAATCAGATCTTCTTTCTCCCACTTGGAATGCTCAGAATAACCAAAGAATATTTTTAAAATGCAGGCATTTTTAGATAAGGAAAAAATGTTCAGGGAACCCTGAGTTATATCCCAATTCCTCTGAGAAATTCTATTCTAGAATATTCTGTATCACTTGAAGTCAGTAAATCAACTAGTGTCCAGGGTACTTAAAGCTAAGGGTTGTTTTGGGGTGCCTTTTGGCTATGAAATGGTGTGGTGCATGTGCAGATGAAAATTCAACCTCCTTACACAGCTTTACTGGGCCTTGAGATCTCCATGGATCTTGGGCTTCTATTTAACCTTGCTGCCTGTCATAATACGGCTACTTTTGTGAATTTGTGGTAGTGTGTTGTCTCACTAAAATCTTGGATTTGGCAAAGGTATTGGATATCCTTTTGTCTTATATATGTGTTCTCATGGTTTTGGAACTTCCATGACAGCTGAATCTAATCTCTGCCACCTTTAACCTTTGTAGCATACAGTTGGGAGAAGGACCTGGCAACCCATTCTCAAGAAACACTCAGCCATTGAAAACCCTATGAATAGCTTAGCACTGACAATAGTGTTTCCTCTGTTGTACAGAGTGTCTCTGTGAGCTAGATACCAACTCAATAGCACCTAACAACAACAACAACAACATACAGTTGGAAAAAAAGGAGATGTCATTTATTTGTAGGATAAATGGTTATCTGCATAAAAAACTACAAAGCCAAGTCTCAGGATACAAAAGTCAATTTCTTTCCTATATTCTACTAACAAGAAATAAAATATTGAAATAAAGTAAATATCATTTACAATAGTACCTGAAAAATATTCAATACTTTTTTATAAATCTATCAAATTATATATAAGATGTACAGATGGAAAACTATGAAACCCTGGTGAAAAAAACCTAAACAAAGATGAATTCTGTATCCATGATTTGAAAGGCAATATCTAGTCTTCCCATTTTGATTTGTAGATTCAATTCAAGACCAAAGAAAATCCTAAATTTTAATAGAATTCACAGATTGATTCTAAAATTAGTATGCCATGGAAGCCCCAAAACCATGGGAAAATCTATAAAGAGCAAAAGGAGATCCAGTACTTTTGTTAAATCCAAGATTTCAGTGACACAGCACACTAGCTCAAAAGTTCCAACAAAGCATATTTACCATGACTAGAAGCAAGGGTAAATGCAAAGCACCTAGCATAGTGCACACAATACTTAAGAAGACCGAAGTTGTAAGTCTCACTGCATCTTATTTCAAGAACTACAAATCTGCACTAGCTAAGACAAGGCGGTATTGGTGAAAGAATAGGCTCATAAATCAATGGAACAAAATTGAACACCTGCAAATATAGTCAATTGAGTTTTGACAAAGGCCTACAAGCAATTTAATGGAGAAAGGAGTCTACAAAAATGTTGTTGGAGTGAATGGGTATCAAAATGCCAAACAAAAAGACCCGACCACAGATTTCACATTTTACAAAATAAACTCAAAATAGGCCACAGGCCTAAATTCAAAACTTAAAAAAAATACACAATTTCTGGATGAAAACACAAGAGGAAACCTCTGAGACCTTGGCTTTGTTGAGGAGTTTTAAGACACAGCACCAAAATGAAATAAAAACAGGATAGAATGAAGTTCAGGAAAGTCATAATCTTCTGCTTTTTAAAAGACCCTGTTAAAAGAATGGAAAGATAAACCATAGACTACAACATAATATCTACAGAGAAATTATCTGATAAAGGAATTGTTTTCAAATCTGTAAACCACTCTCAAAACGAAAGCCGGGCGTGGTGGCGCACAGCTGTAATCCCAGTGGCTCGGGAGACGGAGGCAGGAGGATTGCAAGTTAGAGACCAGAGGCAGTCTGTGTAATTTAGCAAGACCCTGTCTCAAAAAGTAAAAAATGGGCTGGGGGTGCAGCTTAGTGGTCCAGCACTTGCAGAGCATGCAAGTGCAAGGCCCTGGGTCCAACCTCCAGTACTGGAAAAAAGAAAACCTTAAGAAAATAAACAACCCAATTAAATAATGGCTAAGTTGACAGCTAGTTGACAGCTCACAAAAAAGGATGGAAAGATGGCATGTAAGCAATTGAAAGACATGTCACAATTTTGCCATTTGGTAAATGCAAATTAAAACAGTTGAGATGTTACTCAAGAGCCATTGTAGTTGTTAGGCACCATCCAGTTGGTCTGACTCATCATAACCCTCATAGGGTTTTCAATGGCTGATTATTTCTGGATTGCTTCCAGGAGTGGATTGCTGTGTCCTTCTCCCATTTTTGTAGTGCTGGGAATCGAACTTGGGCACTCAGAAAAGGCAGAGCAGCATTCTACCAATTGAGTTAACCCCATTCCCAAACAGCAATTAGAATAGCTAATATCCATGGTACCTAACAACAACAACAACAACAACAACAGTCATATCTATCAGTTGAAGAACATCTTGGTTGATTCCAGTTTTTACAACTATTCATAAAGATAACATTTACATGTATGATTTTGTGTAGAAATATGTTTTTCAACCAGTTGAGCAAATATCTAAGAATGTGAATCAGGGATAATATGATGATTTAAGTTTAGCTTTGTAGAGACTATTTTCCAAAAGGTTTACCATTTGCCTCCCTAGCAACAATGCATGTGTTCCTATTTCTTCACAGCCTCACCAAGCATTAAATCCACAAATTAAAAACAAAAAAAGATAATACCTTACCAAGCACAAAATCTACATATCTAAAATAATTTTTAAAAAGAATGTCTAGTGCTAAGGTTTTCAATGGTTGCTTGTTTTGGAGAGTGGGCTGCCAAGTCCTCCCAAGCCTACAGCACTCAGTAGTCGATCTCAGGTGGTTTCTCATCCAATGACTAACCAGGCCTGACCCTGCTTAGCTTCTGAGATCTGACATGATAGGATGCCACAGTAGTATGGCTACAGGCTATATTTACTGTTACCTCAATACCATGGAATACTATTTAGTGATCAAAAAGAACAATTTATTATTCCACACAGAAACATGAGTTAATCTTTAAGGCATATTTCTAGATATTTCTAGAATCCAGCCTGAAGTCTATATCCTCTATGATCCCATTTATGTCACACATTGGAAGAGGAAGAATTATAAAAAATGGAAAATGAATCAATAGTTTTCAGTAGTTTCTAAAAAGGGAGGTGAGGCAGAGGGGATTTTGAGGATGGTAAAACTCTTCTATATGGTAATGGTGATGGTAAAGGTGACAATATTTGTTTTTTTTTAAACTCATGTAACCTTAGAGCAAGAATGAACTTTAATTTTTGAAATTTAAAAAACAATCCATTAGCAGAGTGTAGAATTTCTAGATGGATTTCAGACTGTAGGAAAAATATCTAACTCCCCTATAAATGTATGATATATCCTTTGTGAAAGTGACGGGGAAAGAGAGATGCTGACCTCAGTAACTTTAATTGGAAACTGTGTCTAATGAAAACAGAACTGTACATACTCACTCTAATCAAGTCAGTAAAGTTATTTTCCGTGGAGGTATGGGTTAACTACTCTGAAATGATTGTATATGTATACTGGAATTTATCAAATAACAAAATGAAAGGTGAATGTTGTGAGCCAAATTTCTTCCTGTTGTAGATGGAATATACAGATAGTCAAAACAGGAAGTTTACAATGAGCCATGTGGTTTCAGGTTAATGTTGGAAATATCAGTTTGAATTCCTGCTCAGCTTAAAAAATTGAGATGGAGAGCTGCAGAAACAATTGTGTGTGAATACTTATTGGTATACATAAACATTTATAGTTCTCTCTACTGAGAATACCTAACTGACACAGCACCCCAGTATCTAAGAACACACATCATTCAATGTTGGTTTCTAATGACATTTTTGTATAATAGAAACCAGGATTTTCTGGAGAAATGGTTATTTCTTGGTCTGGATCTAGAAATACATAAAATGAATGTGGATGCTTCTTGTAATGGCACAACATAAGAAAATTCTCAAAAATCAAAGCAATTGGTATATCTCAAAAGAATATAGAAGCCAGTAGGATAGTCAAAGTTGGAACAATTTAACCAACTCTTAATCTAGCATTGGATTGTGATCCAAAATATAAAATAAATATCAGTAAGTCTATACTGATATAGGGTAATTCATAAATACATCAATATTTAAGAAGCAAATAGTAATTTTTCTAACAAAGGTATTCTAAATAATTTATGTAGATGCTCCCCACTCAAGGAGGTGGGTTATATGGGATCATCATAGTGGTTCTTTTTTTCTAAAGAAAGAGAGAAAATGAGATAAGTGAGTGTGCAGTGCAGAAACTTGATAAAAACTACCTTAGCTATGCTCCAGTGTTGATACCATTAGTAATAAGTCAACTACACATACTCTTGACATTTTGTGTTAAGAACAATAATTTCTGTCTTTATACTTCTACTACAGACATATGGCACAGTCTAGTGATTGAAAATAAATCCAACATGTCAATTGAAAAAAAATTCCACAAAATACCTGACAAATATGCCTCAAAATTGTAAACGTCATCGAAAAGAAAAGTCTGACAAAAGTTTGAGAGCCTAAGGAGACTCACAATGACGAAGTACAGTATTATACTCTACATGAAATCCTGGAATAATAGAGACATTAGAGAAAACTGAAAAAAAAAACCTAGAATAAAGTAGAATTTTAGTTAATTATTATAATTATACTAATGGTTAATTTAATATATCATTGTAAGTTGTTGTTGTTAGGTGCTGTAGAGTCCTGTCCAACTCATAGCGACCCTGACAGGGTTTTCTATGGCTGATTTTTTTCAGGATTGCCTCAGGAGTGGATTGCCAAGTCCTTTTCCCATTATAGTAAGTTAGTAGTTGTTATTAGTAGTTATATTATCAGTAGTGGTTCATTGTTGTTGTTAGGTACCATAGATTTGGATCTGACTCGGAGCAACCCTATGTGCAGCAGAATGAAGCATTAACTGACATGCCATGCACAAGACCTTTTTTTATGCTTAAGCCTGTTGTTACAGCCATTGTGTCAATCAATCTAGTGGAGGCTTTTGCATTGGCCCATTAATTCTTTATATATTATTGTCGCCACAGATTTTAGTCATATAAATCAATATTGCTTCATTAATAGATGTCAATATTTAATTCATTAGTTTTGACAAATTTACCATAGTAATATAAGATGTAAACAGTGGGAAAACATGAACATGTTGTATGTGGGAACCCTAGGTAGTAACTTTGAAACTTTTCTGTAAATGTGAAAGTATTCTAAAATAAAACACTCCCTTAAAAAATATACAGCACTCATTAACTTTGCATGCAATGAAAACTTTTAACTTACACTACAAAGTCTGCTCTCATGATTCTGACTGCCAAAGACTAATAAGAATAAATAACAAAATGTTGAAATCATTTTGGAAAAATAAATACTTCCATGGATCTGCGGTGTGTATAAAAATGTCGACAATTATGTGTGGTTGAAAGAACATCAGTTTTTTCTGATAGATAATTGGAAGGAAATATAGTCATCTTCCTAGTACATATGACATTCAAAAAGGTAAACTATTGTGGATAAGAACTATTATGAACAGGTTTGTAACTTCAGACTTCCCTTTCACTACATGATTGAAATTCCCTAGTCCAAATAACAATGTCTTAATATTTATTTCTCCTGATAATATTTTTAATGAAAAATCATAATATTGGCCAGGTGTGAAGGCTCATACCTGTAATTCTAATGATTTGAGAGGTAGAGATAGGAGGATTGTGAATTCAAAGACAGAGGCAGCCTGTATAATTTGGCAAGACCATGCCTCAAAGTAAAAGTAAAAATCTGGGCAGGAGAACAGTTCAGAGGGAGGGTGCCTACAAAGCCTATGTGAAGCCCTGGATTCAACCTCAAGTACCTCGAAAAATAATAAATAAATAAATAAATAAATAAATAAATAAATAAATGATAAATAA
Source organism: Pedetes capensis (assembly GCA_007922755.1). Lineage (NCBI taxonomy): Eukaryota > Metazoa > Chordata > Mammalia > Rodentia > Pedetidae > Pedetes > Pedetes capensis. The sequence goes on along the minus strand of VMDO01007763.1, from coordinate 22,067 downwards.
GAATCATAAAATTTCTCACCATCACCACAGCTAATTACAAGCTAGTGTCTCAGTAAATTTTTATAAACCTATATGTATAGCTGCCTGCAGGCATACCACTGTGGCATCTGATCCCCTCAGATCTCGGAAGCTAAGCAGGGTCAGACCTGGTTAGTACTTGGATGGGAGACCGCCTGGGAACACCAGGTGGTGTAGGCTTGGGAGAAGGACCAAGCAACCCACTCCCAAAAGCCAGTCAACCATTGAAAACCTTATGAATAGCGGAGAAGCAAAACAATAGTGTTTTCATCGATTGTACATAGAGTCACTAAGAGTCGGACGCTGACTCGACTATAGCCAACAAACAAAAACAATTTATATAGCTGGATTCATCACACTCCCCTATCAACAACTTGGTAATCACATCTGATGAACATAATGAACTCTATAAGTTATAACAAGTTTTGTAGGAAAATTCTGGAACCTGTATATCAGAGGAATCAAGTGAGCAATCCAGAGTCATCAGTGGAGTAAGAATGTAATGATAATGCCACTTTCCTTTTTGGAACACTTTATAGTTTTGAAAATATGAAGACTCCCACATATATCCACTCATTTATATAAAATAAATTAACCATCAAGAATTAAAAATAATTTGCCCAAGAACATTAATGTAGCTTTAGGAAAGTAAGATTTTGTATAAATAAACCTTTGCATACAGATTCTTGTAAGATATAATGGACCCATTTATCAGTACACATTTTATGTGTTGATATATACTTAATACCCCTACATGTCTATCAGCTTGTCATGCTATACGGGCTTTGTGTGTTGCTGTGACACTAAAAGCTATGGCACCAACATTTCAGATACCAGCAGGGCCACCCATGGTGGACAGGTTTCAGCTGAACTTTCAGACCAAGACAGACTAGGGAAAATGACTTGATAGCCCACTCCCGACAATTGCCCTTAAAAACCCTATGAGTAGCAGAGATACATTGTAAAAAATAGTGCCAGAAACTGAATCCCCTAGGCTGAAAGACATTCAAAAGATGATTGGGGAAGAGATGCACTCTCAAAATAGAGTTGACCTTAGTGGCAGGAATGGAGTAAATCTCCTGGGACCTGTTTTAGCTGATGTAGCATGACTCAAAATGAGAATAAACACAGTGGCTGCAACAATGGGGTCAGACGTAAAAAGATAGTGTGTATGACACAGTGTTGGGTAGTGTTTCATCCTGCTATACTTAGGGTTGTGATGAGATGGATCCAACTTGACGGTACCTAACAACAACAAAAACAACAACAACCTTAATAAGTGCTTTTATGTTTTATTAACTGATTGTTTTCATCCAAAACAAATGGTACATAGAATTATTATTTCACTTATAATGAATAACATTTTGTTTCATAATTTCAACTTTTAAAATATAGGCAAACGCGGTACTCTGTGAAAGTGTGATCAAAACATCATGATATCCCAAAATGTTTTCAATTCTTAGTTCTTTGAACATCTCAAAGACACCAAGCTTTCCAATTTTACCCATAATGTGAAAGGACACTTGATAAAATGACTAATATATCACATTACAAAGGTAATATACTATATGTAAACACATACACACACACACCCATGTAGACATACATAGATACATGAGTATGTGTGCATGTGCAGGCATATGTGCATACATAGCCCCTGACAATGTAGTTTTAGGATATAAAAAGCAAGGAATTCATATTAACTTAAGTTTCAAAATGTTTGCATCATAACCCTTCAGTATTTTACAGAAAGTGTGGCTCATTAGTCCACAATATTTCTCTGCTGAGATTGACACTCATATTCATGTTTAATAGCTATAGTGATAGACTTTATATTGTTATAATGCTGGGTTCATTTTGACAGATTTGGCTATGAGGTTATTTTCCACATGTTAGTAATTAGGTTTACTGACAACCAATACAACAAAATGGATCTTTAGCCAAATAATGCAATGCACAGTGTGTTAATTCCAAACGATTTCTTTTGAATGTTAATGTGCTTCGAATTACATTATTGTTACAGGTTTGGGCTGTTGAGTTTTATTTTGTTTTGTTTTGCTGACTCTGAAGAAACTAACCTTAACTTTGATCTGAAGATCTACTGGGATTTTCCCTGCTTGCAAAATTGAAAGCAAAAATTACTTGGAGCACTTTCAGTTCCTTCTTGATTTGGGAGTCAATACTCAAGGAATCATGTGACTCAAGCCCACAGAATTTGTAAAGCTAGGAAGAGACAAACAGCTTCTGATTGACAATAATCGGATTTCACCTTTCAGCCTGTCATCCTGTGGTCCAGATCTTTGAACTCCTACTTTTTAGATTTTTTCTATTTGCAAATATCTATGTTATTTATGTCAATATTTATATTTTAGCTTTTGTCTTTGTACTCAATACTAGCCCTAAGTCATTCCTAATTAGATAATTTTAAGGGTATAAGAGCTATTTGTGGATTGAATTGAAAGTTTGGGTCTTAATCTTGATCTAGAATATGGGTCTTTTAAGAGATCTAACTCTCTGACTTAATGCTGAATTTCTTCAGTCTCAATGCTTTCTCTGGACTGTGATCTTAGATATAGTAACATCTCTCTGTGATTCTGTAAAGCAAGGTGAAAACACATGTATAAATTGACTCGGAATTTACATAATCTTTTTGGAGAAAATAGGGAACTGAATTGAGTTGTTTTCATGTTCCTTTTCATTTGTTCAATTCCGCAATAATGTTTATATCTGATCCTATTCTGTTTATGAAATGTAACCAGTAATTATTATTTACCATAAATTATATGCTTCTTTGCATGTGATTTTCTTGAGATTTTTACTTTGAGTTGTGCTTTAGGGATAATTATATTAAATTTTGTTTCCTAAGGGACTAGAACCACATCACCTTTACTAAATCAAGAAATATTTATTGTATTTCAAGCACCATTTTGAGTAGATATTAGGAACAAAATAAAAAGAAACACATGATTTTTTTACCTCAAAGATACTGAAGTCATTAGGAAAGATTGAATATTAAAGAAAAATATGTATTTTGTCTTAGTTGCCATGACAGAAAATTTTTAGGTAATGCAGAAACCTACTTTCCATAATAATTTGAAAAATCATTTATAAAAATGGGAGTTAGATGAAATTAAGATCTATAACTGTAGAATAATGTAGGTTGCAGGCTAAGATGTCTTTAAAGCTCAGTTTTAGTCAATCCAAATTGAATTTGCTAGATAGAATTAGAAGTCTCAAGTAAAAATGAACATATACAACTTTATAATTGAACTAAATCCTTTTTTAAAGTTAAAAATACCATCATAGGTGATTTTCCAACTATTCTAGTGTTCCTTAGTAGTAGTAGCAAGGACAGCTGCCTAAAGGAAGAGAGGCAGGGCCCTCTCAGAAGGTTGCTGACTATTGTGGATAGTGGGAAAATCACTCTAGCCAGAGATCTCAAGCTTTCTAGTATACTCTACTTCCTTATACACTTTACAGTTCAGATATATCTTGTGAGGGTATGCAAGGTTTTTGTTCTCTGTTATTGTTTTTGTTTTAGTTTATTTTATATTTTAATTTTAATTTCTATTAGTCCCTGTTGTCTCTATCTTATCCCTCTCCTTTCCCCATATCCTCTCTCTCCTCATCCCCCAGTAGAGAAACAGAGTCTGCTGCCTACCTACCCCCAATCCCCATTGGAATAGTGAATTGGAGAGTGGGAAACTGAGGAGTGGAGAGTCTAGGGTGCAGATAAGAGCATCATGAGCTGATGGCCCACTGAACCTAGGAGAACTGATTAAAAACTAAGCCCATTTTGAGTTGAGTGGGGTGGGTGAACCAGAGTAAGAGCACCATAGACTAGACAACCAAGACCTCATGATGTACCCAGTAGACCAATCAGACGGATCTCAGGGATGAGAGGGAATCTGAATGAGGCATAACTGAATACAGAGCCTGCATCAGATCCTTGTCTAGGGTTCTGAAGCTGCAAAATATGGGGTTGAGGGGTGAAAATAAAGTGCCAGAGATTCATCATCACACAATCTTAAAGGAACAACAGAAGGAGATTCTGCACACTGGAATGTGTCAAAAGCTAATTCCCTGACAAAATAATGGGTAAGCAAAATCAAAAGGCTACCAGAAACACAAAAGGGCAAGCTGGATGTGAAGACTCCACTGACCAACTCCTCTCAACAAATACCTTCAATGAATCCCAATATCTAGAGATCTCTGAGTTAGAATTCAGAATTTTGGTTATTAGTATGCTCAGAGAAATCAAAACGAATACCACTAGTACCCTCATAATCCTTGAAAATAAGGTATCTTATCAGGAGTCTGTACTATCCTTACAGCTAGAAATGATTAGGAAAAATCAAGTGGCAATCCTTGACATGAAAACCAAGCTAAATGAATTAAATTCTGCAAAAGAATCCCTTTCATAGAGACTTGATGAGGCTATACTACAAATTTCAGACTCCGAGGACTCAATCCAAGAAATTAAATACCTACAGCCAGAAATGGAAATATTGATGAAAGAACTTTTAAAGATTTCCAAGAAGCCTCAAACAGAATGAAACAATGAAACTTAAGAATTCAGGGTGTCCCTGAAGGAGAAGAAAGATCCACCAGAGGATTAGCAAATCTAGTTTATGATATCGTCAAGGAAAAATTTCCAGAGATAATCCAGGATCTGGATACATACACAACTGAAACATTTAGGACCCAAAGTAGACAAAAACAGGTCCTCCCCATGACATATCATAGCACAAAAGCTTTCATTAGACACCAGAGAAGCAATTTTGGAAGAAGCTGGGGCAAAATATCAACTAACTGTTACAGGAAAACCCACTAAAATAACTGCAGACTTCTCCATATCAAAATTGAAAACTAGAAAGGCCTGGACACAGATAATTCACATCCTCAAAAAGAACAACTTATAACCAAGAATACAATATCCAGCAAAGTTATCTTTGAAGATAGAGGAGGAATATAAGACATTCCATGATATAGACACATTCAAATGATTTGCAACCACCAAGCCAGCTCTATAGAGGATCCTAAATCAATTACCACATCCAGATGAGATAAGACAGCCCTACAAAGAAGATCAAAGAATTGAACATTTGAGATGAATGGAAACCAAGAAAGGAACAAAAGCAACCATGATTCATAAACTAGTAACATGTAATGATTGGATGAATAACAATAGATACTTCTCAATAATCACTATTAATGTTAGTGGTCTTAACTCATCAATTAAGAGAAAGAGACTGGCTAATTGGATCAAAAAACAAAAACCCTCAATATGTAGTGTTCAAAAAACCCATCTAACTCACAAAGACTGCAATAGATTCAAAATTAATGGATAGAAAACAATATATCAAGCAGAGAGAAAGAAAAAAAAGCAGATGTTGCAATTCTAATATCAGATTAATTTTCAATCCAAAACTAATTGTTGTTGTTAGGTGGCACCGAGTCGGTATCTGACTCATAGCAACCCTCATAGGGTTTTCAATGGCTGACTGTTTCTGGATTGCCTTGGGAGTGGATTGCCAGGCCCTCCTCCCATTTTTGTGGTGCTGGGAATTGAACTTGGGGCCTCAGAGACTGCAGCGCAGCGCTCTACCAACTGAGCTAAATCCCAGCCCACAAAACTAATTGGAAGAGATAAAAAGGGCACTACATATTACTAAAAGGAACAATCAGTCAAATACCAATACTGCTTCTAAATAGACACACTCCAAGCACGGGCGCACCTAGCTTTATGAGGTGAACTTTATTGGACATAAAGAACCTTATTGGACCATACACAATAATTACGGGAGACTTCCATACCCCACTTTCACTGAGACAGGTCATCAAAATAGGAAATCAACAGAAAAATGATGAGCCTAATCTCCACTCAACCAATTGGATCTCACAGATATATACACAATATTTCATCCACACAATGAGGAATACACATTCTTCTCAGCTTGACACGGAACATTTTCCAAGATAGACCAAATGCTAGTCCTTAAGAATTCCTTCAATAGATATAAAAAAGTAGAAATTGTCCCCTGTTCCTTATCAGACCACAATGGAATAAAATTGGAACTCAAAAGCAAGAATAATTCCAGAAAATTTACAAACTCATGGAGACTACATAATACACTGCTGAATGATCAATGGGTTGTTGAAGAAATCAAAATGGAATTTAAAATATTCCTTCAATCAAATGATGATGAAAACACATCCTACCAATACATATAGGACACAGCAAAGGCAGATTTAAGAGAGAATATAAAAGCATTAGGTGCCTTCATCAATAAGGTTGAGAAGAGTCAAATAAATGACCTGATGACACATTTTAAGGTGCTAGAAAATGAACAACAACAAAAAATGAATCCTAAAAGGAGCATCCAGAAAGAAATTACCAAGAAAAAGGCAGAAAGATCTCAATTAGAATCAAAAAGATAACTCAAAAAATCAATAAGTCTAAGGGTTGTTTCTTTGAAAAGATTAAAATAATAGACATTCTTCTGGCCAATCTCATCAAAAAGGAAAAGGAAAAAGCTAATAAAGATTAGGAAGGAAAACAGTATCATAACCACTGACTATGATGAAATACAGAAAACTATCAGGAATTACTTTGAGAGATTGTATTCTAAAAAATACAAAAATATAGAAGAAATGGATAAATTTATTAACACATATGACTTACCAAAACTAACCCAAGAAGCCATAAGTGACCTAAACAAACCCATTACATATGCTGAAATAGAAAAGATAATAAAAAGTCTCCCAACAAAGAAAAGCCCAGAACCTGATGGGTTCGCAGCAGAATTGTACGAAACTTTCAAAGAAGAATTAGTACCTCTCTTCCTTAAATTATTTCAAAAAAGAGAAAAGGAAGGAACACTCCCAAACTCATTCTATGAAGTGACCATCACCTTGATACCTAAACCAGGAAAGGATACCTCTAAGATAGAGAATTATAGAACCATTTCCATTATGAACATATGTGCAAAAATCCTTAACAAAATCCTGGCACACCAAATCCAGCAACATATTAAAAAGATTGTTCACCATGACCAAGTGGGATTTATTCCACAGATGGAAGGCTGGTTCAACATATGGAAAACCAATTAATGTAATCCAATATATCAAGAGACTGACAAGCAAAAATCATATGATCATCTCAATTGATGCTGAAAAGGCCTTCAACAAAGTGCAACAACTTTTCATGAAAAGGACCCAGGAGAAGGTAGGCATAACAGGCAAAAACCTTAACATCATAAAAGCCATCTGTGACAGGCCTACAGCCAACATTATATTAAATGGAGAAAAGTAGAAGCCATTTCCTATAAGATCTGGAACAAGACAAGGATGTCCACACTTTCCTATTCCACTTAACATACAGATTGAAGTCCTCGCCAGGGCAATCAGACTAGAGAAAGAAATCAAAGGGATACAGATTAGCAATGAAGAGGTCAAACTATCCTTATTTGTGGATGACATAATACTTTACTAAAAAGACCCCAAAACCTCATCCAAAAAACTTTTAGGTCTCATCAACTCCTTCAGCAAAGTGGCTGAATATAAAATTAACACACAAAAATCAATAGCTTTTCTTTACCCCAACTGTAAGCAGGAAGAGAAGGAAATTACAGATATAATACCTTTCAGATATAATAGCCCACAAGAATATTAAATACCTTGGAACCAGTCTAAACAAAGACCCTACAGACCTCTACAATGAAAATTTCAAGACATTAAAGAAAGAAATTGCAGAGGATATTAAGAAATGGAAGGACATTCCGTGCTCCGGGATCGGGAGAATCAATATAGTAAAAATGGCTATCCTACCAAAAGCAATATATGGATTTAATGCAATCCCCATTAAAAGTCCAATGAAAGACTTTACAGAAATACAAAAAACGATCCAAAAATTCATATGGAATCTCAAAAGTCCATGTAGAGCCAAAACACTCTTAAGTTGCAAAACTGGTGCAGGTGGAATCACAGTCCCTGACTTTAGTCTATGCCTCAGGGCAGTAGTAGCAAAATCAGCTTGGTACTGGCACAAAAATAGGACTGAAGACCAGTGGAACAGAATAGAAGATCCAGAAATACCTCAACACACTTATAGCCACCTGATTTTCGACAAAGGAGCAAAGCAAGTAAACTGGAAAAAGAATAGCCTTTTCAATAAATGGTGCTGGGAAACATTGATATCTGTATGTAGAAAAATGAAAACTGACCCTCATCTCTCAATATCCACAAGAGTTAACTCAAAATACATAAAAGACCTCAACATAAAACCAGAAACTTTAAAATTAATAGAAGATTGGATGGGCAATACACTACAACATATAAGCATAGGAAAGTATTTCCTTAATAGGACTCCTATTGCTCAAGAAATTGCAACAAGAATAGATAAATGGGATTACATAAAATTAAAAAGCTTCTGTACAGCCAAAGAAACAATCAACAGAATCAAGGAAACCCCCATGGAATGGGAAAAAAATCTTTGCTTTTATACATCAGATAAAGGTCTAATTACTAGAATTTATAAAGAACTCAAGAAAGTAATACCCAAGGAAATAAATAACCCAATACACAATTGTGCAAAGAAACTGAACAGCTTGTTCTCAAATGAAGAGGCCTGTAAAACCATGAAACACATGAAAAAATGCTCAATATTCCTAGCCATTAGGGAAATGTAAATTAAAACAACTCTGGGATTTTACCTTACACCAGTAAGAATGGCCAAGATCAATAAAACAAATAACAACAAATGCTGGCCAGGTTGTGGAGAAAAGGTAACCCTCTTACACTGCTCTTAGAACTGTAAGTTAGTCCAACCACTTTGGAAATCAATATGGAGGTACCTTAAAAAACTAAAAATAGATCTATCATATGACCCAGATATACCACTATTGGGAATATACCCAAAGGGAGATGAGTCATCCTACCACAGAGACATCTGCATGTCCATGCCCAATGCAGCAATTTTCACAATAGCAAGGATATGGAATTAACCAAAATACCCACCAACAGAAGAATGGATAAAAAGTGTGGTACATATACACAATGGAATACTACTCAGCAATAAAAAAATGAAATAATGTCATTTGCTGTAAAATGGATGTAATTGGAGAAAATTATTTTAATTGAATGAACACAAGCCCAAAAAGAGAAATATCAATGTTCTCACTCATGTGGGTGCTGAATAAAAATTAAAAGAAGGAAAAAATCCTATTCAGAAATTGGAACATAATAGAAAGATAAAGTCAACTTAGTGGAAGTGGGACAATTTAGGGAGCAGAAAGAAGGAGGGAGGGATCTAGCAAAGGGAAGAGATGATGGGAGAAGAAAGAAGGGAGAGGAGGAACGAGGAGGAGCAAGGAATGAGAGAGAGGGTGACTCAAAGTAAACAGCCCAACTTTAATAATTCAGGAAATAATTATAATAATACCAATAATACTATAGAATGATAATAATACAAATGGGTTGGAAAATTCATGTAATATAACTGACAATGTAAAAAGATAGATCACTACAGAAAAAGTTTCGATCTTAAACATAATTGGGATGCAAGGGTATATAGAAAAATATTCCCACTAAAAGACATGCAAGTGGAAGAGAGGCCTTTGGTGGGAGGGGTGGGGCAGGATGAGGAGGTGCACAAGAGGGTAAGGGGGAACTTATCTGTGCAATGTAGAATGAAACTCATGTATGGAAATGTCACAATGAAATGCATGTCAAAATGCAGCACATTAAGTTGTACATGAAACATTTCCAATAAAAAATATTTGCCTTCTTAAGAAAACATTTTTAAGATATCATAAATATGTGTAGATTTTAATACTATTTATTAACTTTAAGATTATTGTTTCTAATTTCTACACCTGACTTACTAGAAACTTCCTATTATTTATTTTTTATTTCTTTCAAAAAGTGTTCTGACATTTTTCACTTACTTTAGACTGATAATTTTCATCAATCTGTATTGAGATTTCTTATTATCATTTATACTTCATCAGGACATATATAGGTTTTGTTCCTCATTTTCTTCAAGTAATGTTTGCTGCTTTATCACTAAGATCTTGTTTTAGAAGGCTTTGTCCTTCCAAATTTGCCATAAATATTTATCTGTTTTTATCTACATGTACCCTCTACAAATGGACATAGAAAATATATCTATTTAGCCTTTAACTATAATTCCAAAATTTTGAGGAGATAAGCAGTGGGAAATTTGGATGCTCAATTGTCCTTCTTGTGTAAGAAACTGGATTTTGCAACATGGACTCTCAGAGTCCATTTAAATACTGATGCCTAAGTGAAGAATCCAATAATGGATGAATGAGCTGCTAAAGATACAGTAGATGGGTAAATAAAGAAGTAGGGATTGATTTTTAAAAAAAAGGAAATGATGTATCTCAGAGCCTAAGTAGAAGGGCTTAGCTTTTCCTCTTGATGATGCATTACTCTTCAGGTTGCTCATTTCTTAGGAAATTTTAGTTGCTTGGAAATTTGCTTACTCTTATCGAGTGTTTGATTGTTACATTTGAATGCAACTATCACTCTGTTTTTTTTTATTTTGAATGATATACTTTATAATAATTCCAAGGTCTATAACCTATGTGAAAATTAGTACTTCCAAGATGAACATCCCTTACATATAAATTTGAATTTTTCTAAATAAACTTTGCCTAATTAAATAAAATTGCTATGTATAAGCCACACTGAAAAATATACCTGAGATCACTTAACTTTAAGCAATCTTTGCACTACATAGAAAAGTCTTCCACAAACTTTGTGATTCCCTTATGCATTTTTCCACTAAATCATTTATAAAGATGTTAAGTAGATATATACTAGCACTAGTCCCAAAGGTACATCAGTGTTTACATATCTTTATTTAGAAAAGTGCCTGCTTATTCCTAACATTTCCTCTTGTCTCTAAAGTAGTTGTGTATCCATGACAAAACAGTTCCCCAAATCCCTTGTTTTTAAAATGTTTGACACATTTTGGCAAATAATGTTACCAATTATTTTGTTAAAGACATAGTAGTCACTCCCATGGGTTTTCTTTTGGTACACCTTATTCCAAAATGTCTTTTGAATAGGACAGCATTTACCTTAGTTATTCAAAATAACTTCTATATTTAGGAGAATATTTTATTTCTGTGTCCCAATCAAATGTCTGTTTTGAAGACTAATGATTTTATAGTTCTCAACTATTTTCCCACAGCTCAAAGAAGAAAAGATCCAAAGTGTTTATAATATTTCACTGAGTACTTTGTATTCTTCATAGGTCTCATGAAATGTTTTATTTTTTCTTATACTAAAGGCAATAAAATCCATCTAAAAGCAATGGAAACAAAAACATTGAATATGTGGCATTTCCTCAGCACACTGTTCACCATTTAACTGATTTCAGGAGGGTTTTCAGATAATTTCAGCAGAAATGTAGTAAGGCTCATAATATCAAACATAAGCCTCAATTTTATATTGTAATGCATATTGCAAGCCTATGTAGTAAGCAAAAATAGGTGCATAAAATTCATTTCACGTAATGTCTCTGATTCTCGAAAACAGAGCTATGGTGCAGTTAAACAAACAGAACCACAGACACTGGCACTTGGTTATTTGATTTGCCTTTTTTCTTTTTTTTCTACTATTGATGTGTAGGTTAATATACATAGCCATTGGTCCAATTTCCATTGTTTTCACCAATATGCAATTATTGTCTTTATGCGCAGTTGAAGTACATATATATATGCATATATGCACATAAAGAATTTTCCCCATTTTTCCTAAACTTCTGTCTGAAACCAGAATCACATGAATATATGACATGGCTTATCCACAGATAAATTGTCCCAGATTCTTGTATCTCTACACCCTCCAACATACCTCATCTTGTTTGAATTATACCATTGTGGAAACTGTGCTTTATCACTTGTTCTTAGGTGCCTTGGAGTCCATATCCGAATCATAGCAACCCTAAGTACAACAGGTGAAACACTATTGTTAGTGCTTCCCTGATATTCATAGGGTTTTCAATGGCTGATTGTTTTTTGGGAATGGGTTGCCAGGCCCTTTCCCCAAATCTACAGGATCTGGTGTTCCCAGGTGGTCTCCCATCCAAGTACTTACCAAGCCCAACCCTGCTTAGCTTCGGAGATCTGGTGGGAACAGACACCACAGTAGTAAGGCTGCAGGCCCTTCATCAGCTGTCCCTCCTGTTTTCTGGGCTCCCAATTTTCTGAGAATGGTAATTGATTCAAGAAAATGAAATGCAATGAAAATATTTGGTCATAAATAAGCACACACACCTACATATACACATACATAAATAGAATTGTTGTTGTTGCTATGTTGCATTGAGCTAGGTCCAACTCATAGCAACCCTATGAACAACACAATGAAACATGCCCTGACACTGTGCCATGCTGGGCACTATTGTTAGTGGTTCTCCACTATTTATGGGATTTTCAGTAGTGCATTGCTTTGGGAGTGGATTGCCAGATCCTTTTCTCTAGCCAGAAGCACCTAGTATTCCCAGGCGTTCTCCCATCCAAGGACTAACCAGATAACCCTGTTTAGCTTCCAAGATCCAGCAGGATCAGATATCTTTGCTATTTATAAATGAATAGGTTATAGTATAGATACATGAAGTTAAGAATTTGGTTCTTGATTATAGGGATGGAGCAGACTCTTGCTTTCTATAGGCTCTGGAGTATGATGTTCTTCAAATGACAGCAAGCAAGGCCACATTCAAGGTCAGGATGTAATGGCACTTTACATTTGTATATTTGTAATTAATGAAAAGTTTTTCCCAATTCTGATTTCAGCTTGGCTTTTTGTATTAAGTGATATCATGAAGGTTTACTGTATGTTTATGAGTCTTTTCAGATATTTTAGGGATAATAAAGGACGTTGTGAAATGTTATTTGGAGGCGAAACTAAATGTGTGATCTTGGACACAGAACATGAAGTACAAATGACATGTCAACTAGGCAAAAATGGAGGAAGAGTGAGAACGTGCCTGGCAAAGACTGCAACTGAGCAACTGAGCAAAGAAAAATCTGAAGAGTGCTGGGCAGACCATAGGTTGGTTTTGTTTAACTGGAATGTGGACTTACTGAGAAAAAAAGGAAAATACAGATAAAAGTGTTACTCCAATGTTAGAATATGCCTAGCAAAGGATGCCTCTGTGTGTGTATTTGTGTGAGCTGGCAACGGGAAGCCATTGAAAGTTTGGGAATAAGGGTCAAGAACAGATGTGGGTTTTGAAAATCCAAATCTGCCTGGGTGTAGTGCCACATCCTTGTAATCCCTGCGACTTGGGAGGCTAAGGCAGGAGGACTGCAAGTTTGAGGCCAAAGGCAGCTTGTGTAACTTAGTGAGACCATAACTCAAAATAAAATTAAAAATGGACAAAGTGTGCAGCCTAGTGTTAGAGCACTTGCTAAGTATATGCGAGACCCTGGGTTCAACTCTCAAGTACTAAAGAAAAAAAAAGAAAGAAAAAAGAAAGAAAAAGAAAAGAATTCTAATCTGCTTGTTAAATATGTGCTGATGGTTTGGACAAAAGAGAAGCATGATGTAGCTAGTTCATAAGCTAAAACGTTGGTCTAGCTGAAAGGTTATGAAGTCTAAAAAGGACAATGTTTTGGAAAATAAAAATAGTACAAAAATGATCAATGTTTTATTTTCTGTATGTCATTTTACCCTGGCTTTCCACCTACTGAGTAAATGTCATGTGTTGCTTCAGTGGGCAGACAGAGTACTGTCTAATTAGAACAAAGAAGACATATTCAACTTTGGATTATAAATTTTAAATATTGTTGGGGTACAAATTGAAGTTACCTGTATTTCTATTCCTCAGAGATTGGATTACAATGTGTGTGTGTGTGTGTGTGTGTGTGTGTGCGCGCGCACACATGCGTGCATGTGTGTGTATGCTCATCATATTTTCTAAAAGTATGAGTCTATACAACATAGATTGCATAATGCAGATGTGTCTATCTGTTTTAAAAGCCTGAAGTACGTCTGTTATTTTTCTAGTCCATATCTGACATTTTCTTTCAAAGGAAGTTTGTATCAGCTCACTCTTACCTTATTATTCAGAAACAGAGTTTCTAAGAGCTTCACTCCCCTGAGAGTGTTAGATCAATGTGGGAGCGCATATTTGTTTGAATGTATGTCAGGTAATCACCGTGCAGCCCTTGCTATTGACTGAGTAAAGAGAAAGTGAAAAGTTCTGATATTTTCCATTGGAACCATAAATTCTAAGGGTATTTCTATAATAAAATGAAAAATGTGAGAATTTTTTGTTCATTAAAAAGGAAACTTTTATGAATCCACAGCTCATGAAAAGAAATTGTGGTTTAGGGTGTCATTTTACTTGAGAAGCTTTACTTAGCATTGTACCACTTTATTTCTATATTGTAGTTTTCCCATGGGATGGTTAAAATTACTCTCAAAAGTTGCTCATTTCTATGCTGCCAACTTCTCTAAACATGCATTGCTTAAATATTTTGATATATACTAATCCTACTGCTTTCATGTTTACATATATCCCAAAATGGAAACCTAAAAGATGACTAAGATTAGACTACAAGAAAACAGAGCAAAGTTAATAAAACATGAGATTTTGTATTCTCTCTGATTCCCAAGGCCAAGTTTAAAGGCTGAGTTATCAGCTCATTGGTTTCCCTTTGATATAAGAGAATTATAAAAAATATTTAACTAATATGTGTAAAATGCTTTGTAATTCTTAAAATGTTTACATATGCATTAGCCTCATGATGTCCTTCTACAGTAGTCTGCATTCATTATTCCCTTTTGTTCACTGAACCACATTGACATTAATTTACTTTTCTCCAGTTATAACATGTTTTCAGTTCTCTGGGCTCTGCTGGGCTCTTCCCTAAAACCTCCACGTTGCCTCTCCCTGTCCCCAACTTTAGGAACATCATCGTACCCCATTAGCTACTTCAAAATTGTACTTCAGGCTCACACATGGGCTGGCCAGGTAAGCATCAATAAAGAGGACACATGTAACAGCACACCTTTTCCTTTCACAGTGAGGTACCAGCTTCATGCATGGCATCCCGCTGGCTTATTTGTTGCATGAGTGAAAGCATCTCTTCAGCTTTTATGCAAAATGAAAGGATCATTATGAACACCAATTTAAATTAGAGTAGGCAGAGTAAATCTGTAAAAGACAACAAAAAAATTAATCACCTGTGGCAACTGTCATTTGAAGTTATCCTTCCCTCATTCCACTCCAGCACATTCACATAAACACAAAGAGAGATCATATTGTTTACTGGTATCAAACTGCAGAATTTGGCTTGCCTTAGGCATGGCTCCAGCCCAGAATCCAAGCCGCCACAAATATCAATTTGGAATGCTGCTTCAGCGCTAGTGGAAAAGCTGTCACAGGCAAGTCTAAAATACTGAGAGTGCAGAGCTACTGACATTGCTAAAGATGATCATGAAGACATTTATCCAGCCTCTCCTGTCTCCCCTTCGCCCAGCCCTTCAGACGCTTATGTCAAGTGTGACAGGCTAGGTGATGAATGGGGAGAAAGTTGACAGGCGATGACAGGAGACTGAGTAAGTGAAATCCTCCATCGTTAATTCTTGTGATTTTACCTTTCTGACACAATGAACTTATATTAGAATGTGTGACTAAATAAACCATTGTAAAAAAGCCATTTGCCAAGAAAGAGTACAGAACAGGAAGCCAGGTTTTTTCTTTCTTCTCAAGATTCTTGATTGCTGGACTTTTGGAATACAATCTGTAATCAAGGACACATTATTTAAATGGTATGATCAGCTGTGTTGTTTTACTCTGGAATATATATCCAGAGTAGTTAGCTCAAAGTCATGAGTCAGAAAAATCCCATTTCTCATAAATCTCTGCGACTGGACTCAAAAAGAAATCAGCTCATTGGAATTTTGATTAATGAGAAAAGGAGAAAGGTTTAAGGGTGAGTGCTTTGTTTTGTTGATGTCCATGAAATGTTGGTAACTGCCTGACACATTCTAGTCCAAAGCAATTGAAAATCATTTTAACTTTACTTTGTTTTGAGAGGCTTAGGGGTTATTGAATTGAGAGAAATTGGACTGAAACAAGTAATTTTTCTGACACAGGCCACTAAACAGCTTGGAGACCATGAGCCTTAGGGTCCTGAGCAGATCATTTAGTACAGAGTGGTGCCTTTCTCAGGGGATACCTTCATCTTACATAAATGTACTGAGGAAAAAGTCCAAGAAATATTCTAAATTTTATATAGCTTTATATTTATAATTGTGGGAGAAGTACATGGCAATCTACTCCCAAAGACATCCTGAAATAAGCAGCCACTGAAAACCCTATAGAGGTCTCTATGAGTGAAACTCAATAACACCTAATAACAACAACAATACTTACAATTAGCATCTAATGGCGAGGAGGTATTTGCCTACTGTGGGCTGGGATTTAGCTCAGTTGGTAGAGCGCTGTGCTGCACTCTCTGAGGTCCCGAGTTCAATTCCCAGCAGCACAAAAATGGGAGAAGGACCTGGCAATCCAGTCCCAAGGCAATCCCAAAACGGTCAGCCATTGAAAACCCTGTGATGGTCACTATGAGTCGGACACCGACTCGACGGCACCTAACAACAACAACAACAATTTGCCTACTATCCAGGATCAGATTGGAGAGGGAAGAAAAAATTGCAAATCTTCTTTAAATGTGGCAGAAGAATTTCAAAATTCCCATTCAAGCATACAACTTCCTATTCCGGGAAAACATTTTGCACTTCTTTGGAGAACATTATTGTTGTTGTTGCTGTTGTTCTTAGGTGCCATAGAGTTAGGTATGATATATAGCAACCCTATATACAACAGAATGAAACACTCCCTGACACTGTGCCATGTCCAGAAATATTGTCAGTGTTTCTCTGCTATTAATAGGGCTTTCAGTTGTGGATTGTTTTGAGAGTGGATTGTCAGGTCCTTCTCCCTAACCTGCAGCACCTGGTATTCCCAGTTGATCTCTCAGCCAAGGACTAGCCAGGTTGATTCTGCTTAGTTTCCGAGATCAGGCAGATCCGATGCAAGAGTACTATGGCTACAGACCACTTTGAGAACATAAGAGAATTATAATTCCATAGGACTTTTAAATTTAGTAATACCAAAATGGAGAATGGCAATAATTCCATCAATTTTTCCTACTTTTTACACACATGTATGGTCATACCTTTTTATTTGCAAATTCCAATTTTATTTAAAGTGTGTGTGTGTGTATGTGTGTGTATATATATATATATATATATATATACACACACACATATATACTTATATATATTATATATACTTTATAGAAATGTATATATAATTTTATAGAAATATATATATATTTCTATTATTTAAGCTGGGCATGGTGGTGCTCAGCTATGATCCCAGCACTCAGGAGGCTGAGGCAGGAGAATGACAAGCTCAAAGTCAGCCTGTGCTACCTAACAAGTTGTAGGCTTGTGTTACATAGTAAAACCCTTCCCCTCCCCTTCCAAATATCTATCTATCTATCTATCTATCTATCTATCTATCTATCTTCTATCTATCTATCTATCTATCTATCTATCTATCTATCTATCTATCTATACATCTGCAGCAATATCACCCTGGCATCAGATCCCATCTGATCTCAGAAGCTAAGCAGAGTCAGCCTGGTTAGGTGCAGGAGATGGACTGGGAATACCAAGTGCTGCAGGCTAAGGACACAGACATGGTAGCCCACTGCAAAAAACAATAAGCCAATGAAAACCCTATGTATAGCATAGAAGCACTAACAATATTGCTGGGCATGGCACAGTGTTGGAGAGTGTTTTGTTCTGTTTTACATAGGATCACTATGAGTAGGACCTGACTGTACCGTACCTAACAGCAACTATACACACATGCTTGCACACACACACACACACACACACACACACACACACACACAGGCATACACATATATTTCTAGTGTTTAAATTGCCCTAGGAAAGCCAATTTTTAAGTCTTTTTCCTCCCTTCTGATGCTCTTTCTTGAAAAGTATAACTTGATATATTAGTCCTTTCAGATTAGCAGCCTTTATAGTTTATGCAGTTTGTATAACTATTAAAATCAGTATTCTGTTTTGCTAATTTTTCTATATTCTCTTCTTGGGAAAACTATATTTTCTAATATACATGTTCCAATAATGAGTTAGCATAATATATTATATGCTATAATGTTGAGATATTTTATAGATAGCCTAACAACTAGTTCATTTGTACTTTTGGGGCTTTTGTTTCTATTTGCTTTTTAATCTCCTAAACTTATTTTCTACTTTGTCTCATTTTCAATTTTATGATTTCCAAGTCCTCATTTTCCTACTATTAAGGAAAAATTCCCATTCTGTCAGTTTTTAAACACGAAGGAAAAAAATTTAAGGCATTACTTACAGCTTATGCTTTCTTGAGTCACAGAGTAATTACATGATGTTGTTTAAGTTCAAATACTAAATCATGATATTATTAACAAGTTTTAGATCACAGCTTTTCCAAGAAGATTAATGACTCAGAATCTCAAGACCTTCATCTGCTAAATGTATCTGATAATTATTTATAGGGTTTCGGGAAGTATTAAATGAGATAACATATCAGTTTATGTATCAAGTGCTTGGGAAATATCATTGTAAGTACTTGGTAATTAGTAGTCATTGCTATCCTGAGCTCTAAGGATGATTTACAGACTGACCACAAGTTCAGCTGAATATCATTTATGTCAAATCAACTTTGTTTCTCATATTCTCTCACATTCTCCCTACTTCTATTAAGGAAAATTACCCATTATTTCTGCTCTCAAGGATAAATAATAACCACATGGGATGCATAGATGATAAAAATACATAGTAGAAGAAAGCAGTGTGAGGGAGGGTGAGATTCACCATCACTGGGGAAGGGAAATCTGGGAATAATGTAAAGAAATGTCATGAACAAGTTTGGGAGGAATGAATGTGTATTTACAAGACATCAAGGGATACAGAGGGAAGAAAATTCCAAGTGAAGTAACCTCATGTATAAAGAATACTTCTAAAGTCATATAAAATATTACAAACAGTTTGTATATCATTTTCTTATCTGTTAGGTGTCCAGTCAGATCAGATTAATAGTGATCCTATGTACAATAGAACAAAACATTACCCAGCACCGTGCCATGCACATGATATTTTTATGTTTGAGCTAATTGTTGTAGTCACTGTTTCTTCTCATTTTGAGTTATGCCACATCAGAAAAAAAGTATATATAATATATATAAATATATATGTATATATATGTGTGTATATATATATATATATATATATATATATACACACAGACTTTAAATAAAATAGGAATTTGCAAATAAAAAGGTATGACCATACATGTGTGTAAAAAGTAGGAAAAATTGATGGAATTATTGCCATTCTCCATTTTGGTATTACTAAATTTAAAAGTCCTATGGAATTATAATTCTCTTATGTTCTCAAAGTGGTCTGTAGCCATAGTACTCTTGCATCGGATCTGCCTGATCTCGGAAACTAAGCAGAATCAACCTGGCTAGTCCTTGGCTGAGAGATCAACTGGGAATACCAGGTGCTGCAGGTTAGGGAGAAGGACCTGACAATCCACTCTCAAAACAATCCACTACTGAAAGCCCTATTAATAGCAGAGAAAAGCTGACATTTTGAGTATGCCACATCAGAAAAAGGAATTCCTACGGGCTTTACTACATTCTGGTCATTAAGGTCTACTGTACTTTGATAAACCAACTCACCCCAGTCATTTCTTGAATGACTTCTAACCTACAGGGGGCTCATATTCAGCACTATTTTTGACAGTACTTCTTTGTCACTCAAAGGGTTTTCAATGTCTATTGTTTCAGGAGTGGGCTGCTGGCTCCTCCCTAGTCTGTCTTAGTCTGGAAGCTCAGCTGAAACCTGTCTACCTTGGGTGGCCTTCTTGGTATCTGAAATACTGGTGGCATAGCTTTCAGCATCAGGGCATCACACAAGCCCCCATCTCATGAAAAACTGACAGACATGTGGGGGTTATACATAATAGGGAGAATTATAATATCATAATCAAATATTTAATAGGTCATGTAGGGAAATAAAAGGGAAATATATACAATGGATATTGCAGGACTGAGAGTATCAAGATATGAATAATTTCTATTTTAATAAAGCTTTTATTTTGTATGTATTTTAAATATTCATAAAGATGTTTCATTGACTTATTTTAGATTCTTATCTGCAATAGTCTTATTATTGTAAAGAAAGTCATGCTTATGGAAAAAAAATGTGAACCTATAAAGGGGAGTATAAAGGGTAAATTGGGGTTAACTTTGACCATCATAGCTGTATTAATCTATGTTAAGAATTTTTCATGTACCTTCTAGAAGTACTAAATGAATATGAATATCTGTATCAGAATTCCTTACTTGGCAAATAACTGCTTTGTTTAGGCAATATGCTATCTTAAATGTTTAAAGACCGAATCTGAATGCATTTAGTTATAAGATCCATCCTGCAATTCAGTCACTACTTCTTCTTTTGCTCAGCTCCCCCAGACATCGATAATAATTGCTTGTCTTTTGAAGGCAAACAATTGAATTGTGATCCCAAGGCAGTCTTGCACAATTAGTGTGTCTTTGTGTATATGTATTTCCTGCAAAATATCATGTTCACTTACTGTGTTCTACCTTGCTGTTTCCCTTAATAACATGCAATGAACATTTTTGTAGCCCTATATATGAATTTATGTTATTATTTTGTAATAATTACATAGTATCCAATTTTATGGATATACAAAATTTACTCAATCAGCCTTGGAATAAACCTTGTTTTCTTTTTCTTTGTTACAATGTGGGAAGTAAATTTCTGTACACACAGGCATGTATTTGACTTTACCTGTAGATAACTGCAGAGAAATAGATTTGGTTGGAAGTTTGGGATACTAATCATTAGTCTCTTCAATATGTTTTAAATGGTGGTAAGGAGAAACAGAGGCAGATCAAAACAGTGTTTATAATTAATGGGAAATATACAGAATGCCACAAAATCTGGGATCTCTATGGAAGCCACAGTGACAGACAGGCAATAGAACTGAAGCCAAATATGTGGCTTTCTCTATTCTTTACTGTTATGGCCTCAGTACCTATTGATGATAGTTTGTTCTTGCAAACTTGGAAGTTCATCCAGCTAAACAAGTGGTGGATGGCAGGACCATCATACAACTCCATCCACCTTTTGTTTCTGGCCCTAGGAGATGACTGTGTGGAAATAGGAGCCTTGGGCAAGTCCAGCCTAGGCAAGCACAAGACCTAGAGGAGAACCTCCTGATTCTAAGAGAAAATGTTTCAACTTATTAATAAATATACAGCATGTCTCTTATTGAACTTTTAAACATATTACTAAGTTGTTCTCAAAAAGGTGGTAGCAGGTTAGGCTCAACTGAAAACCCTCAGCAATATTTGGTATTATTTAATTTTTACTAGTCTAATAGGCAAAATGAGACTCCTAAGTTGCTTAAAATTTTGTCACTTTAGATATGAACAAGGTTAAAGTTTTTTCTGTAGGTTTATTCTTTACTTCTAAACATTTGTATATGAATTGCCCATTCATAAGGGATTAATCACACCAAAACAAGTATAAATGAGAGGCTCTATAGTAGATATTTTGCTCAGATTTAGCTCAGTGGGTAGAGCGCTGCGCTGCAGTCTCTGAGGTCCCCAGTTCAATTCCCAGCACGGCAAAAATGGGAGAAGGACCTGGCAATCTACTCCCAAGGCAATCCCGAAGAAGTTAGCCATTGAAAACCCAAAAACCAAACAACCCAATACACAAATGAGCAAAGGAACTGAGTAGACAGTTCTCAAATGAAGAGGTCCATAAAGCCATGAAACACATGAAAAAGTGCTCAATATCCCTAGCCATTAGGGAAATGCAAATCAAAACAACGCTGAGATTTCACCTTACACCAGTAAGAATGGCCAAGATCAATAAAACAAACA
>VMDO01007762.1:0-88927 GCA_007922755.1 Pedetes capensis | reverse complement strand
GACAAATTGATAAATGAGGAAGTTCATTACTTAAAACTTTTAATACTAATATGCACTGTGGTCAGTGTGTAAATACACTTTTATTATGAATAATTTCATTCCAAATATCATATTTCATGTAGTTAATATTACAGGAAATTAAATAGTTGTGAGTGTAATAACCATGTTCTATATTTGTTGCCTATACATTCATTTGAAAAAGTAACTATTTCTCATCATCTTGAGTTTTTTATTATACTTCTGAAAATGTAATTATAATAGCAGAAATTAGAGGTGGCAATTTAAATGCACTTCATTTTTAAATTTTTTTCTAGGTCTTTTTCTAAACCAAAGTATCAATGAGAGCTTTGTTGGAAAATCTGGACTTTTTCCATAACTAAGGAAAATTGAGAAAAATTGCTCCATATTTAAAAGATATATATATATGTATATATATATATATATATATATATATATATATATATATATTTGTGGTACTGTGAGTTGAACCCAGGGCCTCGCGCTTGCATGCTCTGCAAATACTGAACCACTGAGTTGTACCCTCAGCCCATTTTTTTGTTTACTCTTTTGAGACAGAGTCTTGCCAAGTTAAGCAGACTGTCTCTGGTAACGAACTTGCGATCCTCCTGTTTCCACCTCCCAAACCGCTGGGATTACAGGTGTGTACCACCACGCCAAGCAAAGATATAAATTTTTAAAAATTACATGCACATTAAAAAACTAGTCATATCAACATATGACTCACCGATACTGGACTGATTCTCGGACTTAGGTGGAGCTGAGGTGTTAGTCATGGTCCATTCATAGACTATGATGTTAAAAGCAGGTAAGAATGAAAGTAAAGTTACTCCAATTACTATAAAAAGATAATGTGAGAGTAATAAAAAGCTGGAAAAATAAATTTTCCAAAATATATGAAAAGGTTATTCTCTGATGAACTACAGTGCTTTTTTTCTTCTTTTTTTTTTCCAGTGATAGTGATGAAACCTAAAGGCTCATTGCATGCTAAACAAGCACTCTTCCTAACTGAACTAACCCTCAGTCCAAGATCCACTCTTAAAAGCCCATTTACAGCATTTGCCAGGATAGGTTTATAACTATGGCTAAATATACAAAGAGACATAGAGATAGACATCCTGAACATACAATTGCTGGTTTTTGTTTGTTTTGTTTTGTTTTGGTTTGGTTTGGTTTCGCAGTATTAGGGGGTGTGGGCCCAGGGCTCATACATGCCAGGCACTTGCTCCATCAGTGATCTGAACACCTAGATCCTGTCTTATTTTTATTTTGAGACAAGGACTTGTTAATTTGTACAGGCTACATCTAACCTTGAATTTGCAATCTTCCTGCTCAGACTCCCAAGTTGCTGGGATGACAAGTGTGCACCAAAGTGCCAGGCTGTCTCTCTTTTTTGACAGAATCTCACTATGTAGCCCAAACTGGCCTTAAACTCGTGATACTCTTGCTTCAATCTCCCAGGTGCTGAGATTACAGGACTGTACCACCACATTTAACTTCAGAATACACCATTACTTTAGGTGGCTTTTGGAAAAAACAAGGAAAACATCAGAGAATCAAGAATCATCATAACACTGGGCCCTCAGAAAGCATATAGGATATTACAAAACTGTTGAAGGTCCATACCAGAGGAAGGCTGAAGTAACCCTTTGTAGAGTAGATACCAACATAGCGGTAAGGGAAGGAACAATTTATCCAGTTACATGATAAAGATGCATGGTGCTTAGAACGCTCTGAAATTTACAACTTTATGGTTATTTTAACAAAGGAAAGAGTCTCAAAGTACACTGAAAAACTTGTGAAGCAGTAATGGGGGAGAAATTCATACAGAGGAAAGGAGGAGATTAGAATTGCACAGTTGAGCATTCTATGCCAAGTATCAATTCCCTACAAGAACTCCAAAAGTGAAAAAAGTCTATGTTTAGAATTTGGGCCTCAAATATTGCCCTAAGGAACTGCAGGTGTTGGAAGCCAGGAGCAAGACTGACCCTAAGAATATCTGTTTCTCACTTGAACCATCAAGTGGATGAATAAGGAGAAGCCCAGCCTGTGAAATCCGTTAAGTGCTTCTCAAATGTGGTGTATTTGCATGTGAAGCCAAAGTGAAAAGAAAAAATCACTCTATGGGGTATGCCAGAACTCAGATCAGGAAGACAAATGTCAGAGGGGATTCTAATCCATCTGAGGATGCAACCAATAAGAGTTGAAGAATGCATTAGAATTAGAAGTAAATAGTAAGAGAAGCTGAGAAATTATATTCATAAGAAAAAACAATATCAATAATAAATGATGTTTGTGTTTGGCACTGCTCTTAGCACTTCGTGTATACTAAATAATTAATAATCCACATAATTATGAGATGGTTCTTGGTGATACTAATTTTTAAAAAGAGAGGGACAGAACAACAATGAGGAAAAAAATATTTGTTCAGGTGGATGCTGTGGTGCACACCTTTAATCCCAAATACTCAGGAGGCTGAGGCAGGAGGTTTGCAAGTTTAAGGCCAGAGGCATCCTACACAACTTCAGTGACTCTCAAAATATTAAAAATGGACCTAGGAGTACAGCTCATTGGTACAGCAATTTGCCTACCAAGCATGAGGCCTGACTTCAATTCTCCAGTTATGGGGTACTGGAAGATTTGTTCATATTCAAGAAGGAAAAGGAAAAATGATTGTAAAGTTGGTTTAGAGATATTTACCAGAGTTATGCATGTGTAGATATACTCAGTTGGTTTAAGGGATAGACAATGAAGCAGGTAGACCAGCTATTTGGATTCAATTTTTAAGGCATTTAAACACTACTTTAACCAGCTTGAATTTTATTATATTTTTCTGCTCAGATATCTCCACAAGTTCTTCTTTAATAAGAAGGAGATGATGGTCTAATGATTATAATTTTAAAAATACATGGGTGTTGCTAAGTGTTCATGATTACTGCATTGTTGTACATGCTCTCACAGTGTCTGGGAGACTGTCAAGGGTCACTTTGGAAGAAATTCTTACATTGAGAAAGGACTCTTAATTGTACCCTCCAAGTCAAATTCTAAGATTCACTTATTGTCTTTTGAAGAAACGCATACTCCTCTAATCAAATACATAGCTCATTTTAACTTTTAAAAAATTCTATCCTGTAGTGTGACATATCATGCCATGTGGACTTATGCTTAAAATTTAGAATGCAAATTATATATTCAAATATTCTCCTCAATATATTTACAGCTTTGTATAATTAAACTGAGCTGCAATTGTATATGTGTATGAGAGAGAGAGAGAGAAAGAGAGAGGTGTGTAAGGGATAAACTATATTAACTGTATTGTACCTTTTCTTTTTCAAGTGCAACACACAATTACTAATGTTTAGAAGTGTAAGTTAAATATAACTTTTAATTTCTAGCTGTCAGAGGTGACTTGGTCTCTCTTTTCAAAAAGTTGTCACTCACTGAGATAGAAACCAGGATAAAGTAAGTATATTTAGCTTTGAGACTGAAATATCTATTGAGTAATAAGTGGACTTGGAGGGGATGGGGAATATGATTGTGGAATAGTAAGTTTAGCTTTGAATTTGCTATGCTTCAAGGATAAACAAGTAGGTTTGTTTTTCCCACAAAAAGTTATAAACAGTCCCCAGCACTGTTAGATATTTTGATGACATTGTGGATTTGGAATACATTCGTTTCTAGATAAGTGAGAGAATGAGGATGATTTTTCCAGAAGACTACAGGATAATTTGAGACCTTGAGGATGGACATAAATTCAAGGGTCTGATGAAAATGTGACTGATTCAGCTGGTGAAGTAGTGATGTGACTTAGTTATATGTTGGAATCTTAAGATTCAGGGAATAAAGGTATTTATCCCATGTCATAGATATTTGATATTCAAAGTCAAGCTGGCACTGATTAAATCATAGTTTTGCTTTACAAATGTCCAAATTTTAGATCAATTATTCTCACATCAATCTACTGCACTTTTCAGATTGTCAGCTCTCACCTACTAGGTTCCTTTCTTCTTGATACCTTCTATACTCACAGTCTGATTTTTGCACAGGAGTTAATGAGATATTTTAGAAAGTAATTTAGATTTTATTATTAATCTTCCTTAAACATATTAGATGCTTCTTACTTCCCCCTAAAGCCCAAAGTCGTTATAGTGTACAAATTTTCCATGATTCACCCCTCCCCCAACACTCCCTTTTTACCTGAATGACCTAGTCTTCTATTATTTTTTCTCTCATACTTTATTATTCACACTATCCTCTTTTACTTTGCGTTGTGCTATATACATGTACACTTGTATCAGAGCTTTTACTCTTTCTATTTCCTATCATGAATATTCTTTTTCAAATGTTTTTTCATTTCTACCTTGTCTTTTTTCAAAATATGTGCAATAAATAGCAGCCCCCTGTATTTATCACTACCCAAACACTTTTCTGCTTAATTCTTCTTGATGATATTATCATTTAATATAGGACACATTTACTAATTTATGTACTATCAGTCTTCTCCCACTACAGTTTAAACCACCTTAAAGCCTTGACTTTGTCTAATTTATTCGCTGATGTATCTCTGTGTCTAGTATAGACCATGTGAACATGCAGCAGATTATCAAATATTAATGACTAGTATTAATATGATGCTTATCATGTGTCTGACACTGTTATATGACCAGTATATATATGAACTGATTTAATCCTCACAAAGGGGATTGTGTTTATATATGTTACATCATTATTCCTGTTCAGAAATAAGAACACTGATCCATAAGATGATAAAGAGGTATGGAAATACAACAACAAAAACAAAACCCTAGAATTAATAAACTAATAAGTAGTATAGCCAAGTCTGCAATCCAAAATCAAGCTCAGTATAACTCTAGTTTTCAAATTCAACCAATGTAGTATGGTAGATGGATGGATGAATAAATATTTCAAAAAAAAAGAAAAGCTGCTATCTAAATATCTCTCCATCTCTAAGCTTTAGTTCCCTTGGATGTGAAGTGTGGAAGTTTATAAAAATTATACACTTCAAATATTACTGTAAATAACAGCTATAAAATTGTGATCAATCAATATATTATTAATGCTATTAGTATATATTTGCTACTCTGAAACCAAGATTTTCATTTTCAAAAGGAATATTAGAAAATAAATCATAACTTTCCCCTATGACATTAATAGCATGATTTTAAGAGTTTAAGAGTTTAGTCTCTGAAGTCATCATGTCATTGTTGTTATTGTTAGGTGCCATCACATGGAGTCTGACTCATAGTGACACTATGTACAACCATATGAAACACTATCATACAATGTGCCATGTACACCATCTTTTTATGTTTGAGCCCACTATTGCAATCACTGTGTTTCTTCTGATTTTGATTCATGCCACATCAGCAAGTGGATGTCCCAGGGGCTTTACTCCATTCCCATCATTAAGGTTGCCTCTACCTTGGGCAGATCACTTCCCGAAATCATCTTTTGAGTGCCTTCCATTCCCGGGAGCTCATTTTCTGGGAGTATATTTGACAGTGCTTCTCTACTATTCATAGATTTTTAATGGCTAATTCTTTTTTTTTTTCTGGTACTGGGGGTTAAACCCAAGTCCTCACACTTGCATGCTCTGCAAGTGTCAGACCACTGAGCTGCACCCTTCGTCCATGTTATCACTTTTTTTTGAGACAGTTACACAGACTGCCTCTGGTCTCCAACTTGTGATCCTCCTGCCTCTGCCTCCCAAGCCCCTGGGATTACACGTGTGTACCACCCCGCCAGACTCAATGCCTAATTCTTTAAAGAGTGCTCTGCCAAGTCTTTTTTACTGTGTGTCTTGGTCTAAAAGCTCAGCAAAACCCTGCCACTATAGTGGCCCTTCTTCAGTCCCCAAGAGTTATATGGTAGAGTTTGATTTCAGGTGGCCTGGAAATCTATTACCTTACCTTTGGACATGCTTGCCTATATGACTTAACTATTGACAAATATGGGAGCAGTGGAATTCATTGGATGTTGTCTAAAACCCAAAAATTCCCATAGCATACAAAGATTATGTATATATGTATGTATATACACATATACATACATATATATGAACACACACACATATACACATATATGTGAGTATATATGTATGTATATGTGTTTGTGCATATATATGTATGTATATGTGTATATACATACATATATATAAATATATATGCATATATATATATATATATATATATATATATATGTTTTCACCTAGTCTTACAGTTAGACTAACTGGTTTGACCAGCTGACCAGAGGGCCATTCAAAAATCTCACCAGAACTTCCGTCTTGAGCTATCCTGAAGCCAGGATTCAGGACATAGATCTTGCTAGTTTCATCCAGATTCAAAGTATATTAATGTGTGCATAAAGACCCTGGGAGATTGTGTCTTGATGCCTCTCAAATCCGTGGTGCTTGCCTTTACTCTGTCTTATTTTGCATTTTAACCTTTACCTTTACATAAAAGCCTGACATGATTATACTCTAGAGAATTTAAAAAGTCCTTTCAAATATCCAAATTTATTAAATTTTTTCATACATGCAAATACATGACATTAAGCGGGACAAATTGTCTTTCTGAGCTTGTTTCTCTTCTGTAAACTAGGAATACTGACTGTATATCACATACACAAAAATTATGAGGCTCAAATTTGATTTAATAAAAAGTATATATTATGTAGCGAAATGTAAATTAATATTAACATTTATTTTTGTGTATTTTAGTTACTTACAAGTGAATGTTTATACACTAGTTTGAATATGTACTTAGAATAAAGATTATTCAAGGTCATATTTGCAGTCACCTTTTCATGATGCCAAAAATACTTTTGAATAACTTTGTGTTAGTGAACTTCCTAATGTTATTACAAAATACATAAATAATACAAAATACAAAATAAACAATTTAAAAGGAGGAGAGATTTTTGGCTCATGGTTTCAAAATTTTCAATCCATGTTCTCTTGACATTGTCATTTTGGGCCTGTGGCAGGACAGAATATCATGGTGAGGAGTGTATAATAAAGCAAAACTAACCACTTCATTGCAGCCAGGACAGAGAGAAAGAAAGGGGTTAGGGTTCCCATAGTTCCCTTTAATGAGTATCTACCAATGACCTATTTCTTCCAACTAGGCCCTAACTCTTGGAGTTTCTACTCCTTACCAAGAGAATGTCAAGCAAAGGACTGAAGTTTCAACA
Organism: Pedetes capensis; assembly: GCA_007922755.1. NCBI lineage: Eukaryota > Metazoa > Chordata > Mammalia > Rodentia > Pedetidae > Pedetes > Pedetes capensis. The sequence continues at coordinate 81,697 of VMDO01007762.1, read as the reverse complement.
CACGAGCTTTTGGGAGACATTCCAGATCCAAACTATAACAGTCAGCATCTGAATAGGAATATTTGTTAAAATAGGAAAATGTGGTGAGGCCCACATACGAATAACAATAATTTTAGGCTTATCTACAATATATAAAATTACCTAGAAGAAATGGTAAAAAAAATTGCTCATTTTAATTTATGATAAAGCACATTGGTTTCCCCAGTGTTTGTGGACATCATCCAATCCATCAGGGCCCAAATAGAAGGAAAGATGGAGAATGGCTGAATTAACTCTCTGTGGGTGCTTGAACCAAATCACCAATCCATTCTTGGCCTTCTTATTCAATTCTCAGGTCTTCAAATCTGGCTTTAACTTACATTTCAGATCTTACGCCTTTGAATTTCACCACTGACTTTCTGGAAACTTCAAACCCCTGATGGCAAATTATGGTAATTTTTAGGCACTACACTTGCATGAACCATTATCTTATAAATGTCTTCTTATCTTCTATTGTTTCTGATTCTCTGGAGAACTCTAATATATAATGTTTTGTGCATATATACATATATATAGTTAGGAATGCATGTGTGTGTATTAATGTATTAGTTACAACCAACAACTAAAACCAAACTATATATTAACACTTTGGAGATTGTGGCTGATCTGACAAACTTTTCCAAATGGTAACTAATAAAAGACTTACCAAAATGTATGTGTAAATGCAATAGTCAATATTGTAAATACAAAAGTCATGCCTCATGATAAAAATGAGGAATGTGGGAGATTTTTCCTATCTAATACTATGTAATTTTGTTGCCTTTCTTATTAAAATTTGTTGTTGTTAGGTGCCATGGAGTTGTGTCTGACTCATAGCGACCCTTATAGGGTTTTCAATGGCTGATTGTTTTGGGATTGCATCTGGAGTGGATTACCAAGTCCTTCTCCCATTTTTGCAGTTCTGTGAATTGAACCCAGGACCTCAGGGACCTCAGAGCAGTCTCTACCAATTGTGTTAAATCCTAGCTCCTATTAAAATTGGGTTAAGATAAAATTGACATAAATATCCTGATTTGTTTGTGTATATGTGTGTGTATGTACAATCCCCAAAATTTAGACACATAAATATTACAATACAATCCAAATATAGAACATTTCTTTCTGTCTAAAACTTCATCTTATAATTTTCTATAGTCAATAATTTGCCTCCATTTTTAGGCTCTGGGAATTATATTTTTTCCCTCTAAATATGTGTAAGTTCTCTGAAAGAGCATTAAATGCAATCGAAGACCTTGTAATCTTCTCAGACTGTTTTTTTCACTTAGCATAATACATTCAGGTTTCATCTACATTGTTTTACATATGAATAATCCATCTTTTGTTGTTGATCAGTCGCATTCCATAATGTGAATATACCTCTTTTAAATTATTTACAGTTTGCTTAATATTTGAAATGTGTTCTGGTTTTAGTGACTATGAATAAAATATATATGGGTATTCACATACTTATTTTTTATAGACATGTTTTCATTTCTCTTAGGTAAATACCAAGTAATGGAATTGCTAAATTATAAGACTTTTTCACTTCATAAGAAAGTATTATATTCTCTTAGCTGGGGGCAGTGGCACATGCCTATAATCTCAGCAGCTTGGGAGGTGGAGGCAGGAGGATTGCAAGTTCGAGACCAGAGGCAGTCTGCATAACCTAGGGAGAACTTGTCTCAAAAAAAGTTAAAAAACAAAAAATGGGCTGAAGGTACAGCTCAGAGTGGTCCAGCACTTGCAAAGCATGCAAGTGTGAGTTCCTGGGATCAGCCCCCACTACCACAAATAAAGTGTTATATTTTATTGCAAAGTGGGACTATCATTTTGAGTTCTCACTACTAACAAATGATAGCTACTTTCTTTAATAATCCCACACTGTACATTTTCATTTATGTGTTTTTTATTTTTTATTTTGTAAGCTGCTATAATAGTATGTGGGAATTTAGTATTACAACATTGTGGTTTTAATTTCTGTTTGTGTAATGAGTAATGATGATGAGCATCATTTTATGTACTTATTTGCCATCTATGTATTTTCTTTGAACATATATCTATTGACATTTTTGCCAATTTTTATTTTTTTAAATAATTGGATGTTGATAATTTTATATCCAGAATATCAGTTACTTCTTTTATATGTACTGTGTAAATATTTCCTTCTAGTCAGGCTCCTCCATTGATTCTATTAACTGTCTTTCAAACAGCAGAAATTGCATATTTGATAAAGTAAAATTGGTATACATTTATTTAAATTATGATACTTGCTTCATTGTGTTAGCTTAAAAAAGTTGATGAAACCTAGACTGCAAAGGCTTTCTTCAAAACTTTTATGTTTTCAGCTTTTATGTTAGATTTATATGTCATTTTCAGTTTTGCATTTGATTCATTACAGTACTGCTCTTAGACCTGAGCAAATGAGGCCTTTTCCTGGGAACATACAGTACTATTCCCCTCCATTAAGCAGGCCTCTCAAAATGGTCAATGTACAGCTCAGGTAACAGAAATAACCCATGTGAATCCCATGTTATTATCCCTCCATGTAGGGTAGTCTCCAACACTTTAACCTATTAACTGAGTCAAGTAAATGTTCTGAGGACCTCGGGGACTTGTGAATGTGAATGAAAACTAGGCTTCATAAGCAGGTCTTAGACCCAAGAGGGCAGCTTAATGTGTGAATCATTTTACCTGGGTGTCATGGTATTTTTTTAGACAATTATCTTAAAATATTCTGCCAGTATATAGCAGGTCAAAGGTGATTTTAAGTTTTTTCAATGTCCTGAATATTGTCAGTGCAGTCTTATACAAAGTATAGTTGAATATTAAGGTTTACACCTGTGGATATCTAATAGTTCCAGAATTTTTGGTTGAAAAGCTTCTCATTTGGTTTGTGGAAAATCAATTACCTTTGTGGAAAATCAATTGGTAGTACAAAATTCGGCCTCTTTTTGGGCTTTTTATGCAGTTCCATGATCTATGAATCTATCTTTTCATCAAGAACATACTATGTTAAAGTAAGTCTTAAATTATTAGTTGTGTATACCTCTTTTTTATAAAAAGTTATTTTGCCATTAATTCCTTTGCTTTCTCAGAAAAACATCAAATTCAGCTTAAAAATTTCTATTTTAAAGTCTCCTGGCATTTTTATTGTAGTTACAAGAGAAAATATTAAATAATGCAGGAAACTTCAAAAGAAGATGGAAGGAAAACACAGAGCCATTATACAAAAAAGAATTGGTAGATAACCAATCATTCCAAGAGGTTGCATATGAAGAATAACCAATGATATTGAAGAATGAAGAGGAAACCACATTGAAAGAACTGGCAAAACACAAGGCTCCAGGAATTTATGGGATACCAATAGAGATGTTTCAACAAACAGATGCAGCACTGGAGGTGTTAACATGTTTATGCCAACAGATTTGGAAAACAGCTACTTGGCCAATGGACTGGAAGAGATCCATATTTGTGCCCATTCCCAAAAAAGGGGATCCAACTGAATCTGAAAACTATTGGGCAATATGATTAATATCACACACAAGCAAAATTTTACTAAAGATCATTCAAAAGCGACTGCAGCAGTATATAGGGAATTACCAGAAAATCAAGGCCAATTCAGAAGAGGGTGGGGAACCAGAGGCATCATTGCTGATGTCAGGTAGATATTAGCTGAAAGCAGAGAATATCAGAAAGATGTCTATCTGTGTTTTATTGACTACACAAAGGCATTTGACTGTGTGGATCATAATAAATTACGGATAACACTTGTGAAATTGGGAATACCAGAGCACCTAATTGTACTCATGAGAAATCTGTATGTGAATCAGGAGGCAGTTGTTCAAATAGAACAAGGAAACACTGCGAGGTTTAAAGTTGAGAAAGGTGTGCGTCAGGGCTGTATCCTTTCACCCTATCTTTTTAATTTATACACTGAGCAAATAATCCAAGAAGCTGGACTTTATGAGGAAGAATGCGGCATCAGGAGTGTAGGAAGACTCATTAACAACCTATGTTATGCAGATGACACAACTCTGCTTAGTGAAAGTGAAGAGGATTTAAAACTTTTACTGATGAAGATCAAAGATCATAGCCTTCAATATGGGTTGCAACTGAACATCAACAAAACAAAAATCCTTATGCCTGGGTCAGTACATGATTTCATAATAAATAGAGAAAAGATAGAGTTTGTCCAAGATTTTGCTTTGCTTGGCTTTATAATCAACAATCACAGAAGCAGAAGTCAAGAAATCAAAAGATGCATCGCTTTGGGAAAAGCTGTGGCAAAGATGTCACATTGAAGATGAAGGTGCATCTGACTTATGCCATATTTTCAGTGGCATATCGTTGTGAAAGCTGGATATTGAACAAGGGAGACAGGAAAAGAATTGATGCTTTTGAATTATGGTGCTGGAGAAGTCTATTGAATATATCATGGACTTCCAAAAGAACCAAGAGATCTGTCCTAGAAGAAGTGCAACCAGACTGCTCCTTGGAAGCAAGAATGGCCAGACTGCATCTTCCATATTTCAGACATGTAGTCAGGAGAGATCAATCCCTGGAGAAGGACATCATGTTTGGGAGGGTGGCAGGTCAACGCAAAAGAGGAAAACCCTCCACCAGATGGATTGACACAGTGTGTGCAACAATGGGCTTAAACATAAATAAGATGGTTTACCTGGCACAGAATCGGGAAGTGTTTCGATTTGGTGTACATAGGGTGGCTATGAGTTGGACTGGACTCGATGGCACCTGCTAACAACAACAACAACAACAACATTTGTTCGATTAGGGAAGAATTTATATTTGAATGATATTGTACATTCTGGCTCATGAACAAAGAACATTGTTCCATTTCCTTAAGTCGTCTTTAATTTCCCACATAAATGTTTCATACTTTTAGCGAAAAGATATTCCATGTATATGATTAGTGTTTAAATATTGTTGTAATTTTTTGTTATTTTTAAAATCAACTTTCAACTATTATCTGCAGTATAAATAAAAGTGATTGCATTCTATAAATTGTCCTAGTAACTTTGATAATCTTTGTTTTAATAATTTTTTATAAATTTTAAAGATTTTCTGCACATTATCATCTGTGATAAGAACTGTGTTATCCTCCGTTTTCAATCTTTATGCATTTTATTAACATTTTCTTATCTTATTGCACTTGTCTAGGACTTTCAGTACAATACTAATAAAGATCAAAGGTACAGGTACCTTTACTATGCTCCAAATGTTAAGGAAAAACATTCAATATTTTATTATGGAATTTCATGTGAGTTGTAGGATTTTCAAGGATAGCCTTTACCAAATTGAGGATGTTCTCTTAAGTCCTGTTTTCCTTGTAATTTCTTATAAATAATAAATTAATACTAAATTTAATCAAATATAATCAATTTAACAAATTTAATCAAATGAAATTGTATTGTTTTCTTGTCTGTACTGTACTGATTGGCTTTCAGATGTATTGTTGTTGTTGTTGTTGTTGTTGTTAGGTGCCGTCGAGTCAGTATCCGACTCATAGCGACCCTCATAGGGTTTTCAGTGGCTGTTTCGGGATTGCCTTGGGAGTGGATTGCCAGGTCCTTCTCCCATTTTTGCAGTGCTGGGAGTTGAACTCAGGACCTCAGAGACTGCAGCACTCTACCAACTGAGCTTAATCTCAGCCCTTCAGATGTATAACAATTTTTAATTTCTCTGATAAGCTTCTGATCATAATATGTTATCTTTCTATTTCCTAGTGTTCTACAGATTCTCAGCACAGCTTTGTGAAAGATGTAGTTTGAGATCTGAATTTTTATCCAACTTGAATTATTTAACAGTTTTGATGATATTTGTGTTTGTATACACAGAGGAAATTGTTCTAAAATTTTGTTATATTTAGTTATTTTGAAATCAAGATCATTATTTACTTAAAATATCTGTTGGGATATGTTCCCACCACTTCCATTTTCTGAAAAAGATGATGTAAAATTAGCATTATTTCTCCCTTTGATATTAAAAAGAATTTATCACTGATGTTATCTTGGCCTGGGGAAATCTTTGTTGAAAAGTTTTAAAATATAAGTTTAGCTCTCTAGCAATTGGACTTGTTAGGTTAGCTATTTCTTATTGAACTTTCTGTAATTCACAGAACTTAAGTATATTATGTACATTACCAAATATATTTACCTAAATTTGTATTCAATCTTTCTTAGAACCCTTTTAAAATCTAAAGTATCTTTAGAATGGCTGTACTTTCATAAATAATATTGATAATTTGTTCTTTAAAAAAATTTTTTTTTGGAATCACTATTAGATTAACAGAATAGTTACAAAAGAGTATATAGAAATTTCTGTGTAATTTTCATTCATATTTTCCTAAGACTAATGTCATATATAACCATTCTACAATTATCAAAACAAAAAAAATTAACATTAGCAAAATGCTATTAACTATGCTACTTCACTATATTTGTATTAATTCTGTGTTTTGATAAAAGTCTTTTGTTTTTTCCATTCCAGGACTTAATTTATGTAGGTACATAGCATTTAGTTATCATGTCTCCTTGATCTCCTTAACTTTTGGAAACGTCTCAGTCTTTCTTGAATTTTCCTGACCTTGATGTGTTTCATGTTTGAAAAATTCCAGTTAGTCAATTTGCAGAGTGTCTTTAATTTGAACTTGTCTTCTGTTTTTCATGACTAATTTGTAGCAATGCATCTTTGGAAAAATAACGTAAATGAGATGTTCATCCTATCATGGGTATATGTTATCCATGTGTATTGCTGGTGATATACAGCTAGGTTTCTTTGTGTGTGGTGTGTGGTTGCTGAACCTAGGACCTTGCACATGCTTTTTAAGTGCTCTACCACTGAGCTGTACCCCAGCCCCTTTTTTATTTTTTACCTTGAGACAGGGTCTTGTTAAGCTACACAGCCTGCCTCTGGTGAAGCTTAGTTGGGATGTCTATTTGGATTTCCTACTTACTTCATTTTCCCATGCAATTTTTATTAATAGTAAGGGTCACATGATATTTTCCATCTTAAGTTGAATATTTTTGTGACTCTCTTTATTTTTATTTTTTAGAACCTCACCAGGGATGGTACCACTATTTTTGGAGTGTCTCATTGGAAACCAGCTATAGTTTTTGCATGACTGAAGATATTGTGGAGTGGGAGGACACAAAACAAAAAGGAAGAGAAGGTTTGGGTAGAGATAAGCATGTAGCATTTGACCATACATCTTTAGGATTCAAGTTGAGTATTTGATTTGAATGATTTCCAGTGGCATGTGGACTCTAAATATTAAGTCTTAGACTGTATGGTGTTTTGAATTTTGTAGTGACTTCTATTTATGTAGACTTATCACAGTTGAATGGCTAAGTTTATAGAAGCAAGAATGTAAGCAAAGAGTTGAACTTCAAGGAGGGTGTAGGGTTCTCTGGAACGTTAAGGTGAATCCGGCTGTGCGAATGTAAACACAAAAGAAAGAAGCATGAGTGTCTTCTTTTGGGGACAGAAAGGGCATTTTAAAATGCTATAGTATTGCCTGGACTTGGTAAATAAATAGGCACAAATGAAGGGAGGACTGGATTACAAAAACAGAAAAGGTTATGAGAGGCCTCTTCAAAGCTGGTTCTACAGGTGGCCAAGATAGCAGTCACAATTCCAGTGCCACCAATGTAGGCTCAAAAAGTGTGTTTGCAGGTTATTGTTGGTTTACACACAGGTGCAGGATTTCCTAGGAATGTTTGGCTGAAGCAGAGATTTTTATCTTAAGTAAGTGGATTCTTTCAGTCTTCTTAAGCATTTGGGTGCAGAACAATTTCTAAAGCCATTAAAATACAAGTCGTCCAAGTTTGCTTGTGATATAGAAGTCAGGGGAATCTCCAGATTTAAATTGTTAGAATTAGGTTTATGCAGACATAACTAAATACAGGAAATCGAATTCCAGTCTGAATTCAGTGCCATAGAGCATTCTTTGGAGGGATATAAAAACTTGTCCATAAGCACAAAAATGAAAAAGGTTCAGAAAATTTCCCTGAGTGTATTTTAGGACGAAAGAATTATGATAAATGAGCATCATTCTTTCAAAGTTGTAGATAGTCAATACCATAGTGATAGGTGGCAGTTCTGTGGTTTCTTAGGCCAAGGGTTTAATGAAAATGCTATAAGGGAGTTTTTTGTAGTGAGGGAAATGTTGCATATGCTGACTTTAGTAGTTTTATATGATTGTACACATTTGAACAATAAATACCCTAATTTAACACTTAAATTTAACAAGTTAAAAATAGAATTAGGCACATTGTATACAATGTTGAACCAACACAATTTCAGAAGTCCTGAAGGAATTTGAACAATTATCAAATAAAACATCACAGACCAAAGCTATGCAAAGAAACAAACTTTGACAGGGGATCTGCCTAGAACTCAACAGACAGTGGAGTTGGACAGAACTTTTACTTAAAACATGGTTAAAAACTTTTACCTTAGAAACTGAAGCCACAGCCTCACACATGCTAGGCAGCATTTTGCGACTAAGCTAAGAACCCAGCCATGACAGAACAGTTCTGAACCTAAATTTAACTTGATTTTTTAGACTTGGGATATTTAATTAAGGAGGGAGAGAAGAGCAAGAACAGCTAATTTTGAACTTTAAATAAAACATTTTAGCAGGGTGCTGTGGCACACACCCATATCCTGTAATCCCAACATCTCAGGGGGCTTAGGCAGGAGGATCACAAGCTTGAGATCAGAGGCAGCCTGCACAATTCAGTGAGACTCTGACAATAATAATAATAATAATAATAATAATAATAATAATAATAATTTAATTAAAACAGGGGATTGATGTAGAAGCTGCAGCTCAAGGACAGAGCACTTGCCTAGCATGCAGGAGGCTCTGGGTTCAAACTTTCAGTACTGAAAAATAAATAAATTTCTAAAGGAATAATAATTAATTTTTAATTTTCTCCTTGAGAATTCATTAACCAGAAAGCATTTATCACCAAATTCTGCCAAAATACTAATATTTAACTAGAATATTTCAAACTGTGTTTATGATATTACTTTTGCTTGTTTCTCTCTTCTTTTTCCTTTTTCTTTATTATCTTTTCTTGGTGTGAGGCTGCAATGGTTTGGATATGGTGTCCCACTGAAAATTTCACTGGTGAAACTTAATCAATAATGTGACTGTATTAAGGGTTGGGCTTTCTGGGAAATGATTAAGGCATGAGGCTTCAGAGGTCTGCCTCAAGCCTCTGCTGAGTTCTTTTCTTTCTGCCTTCTGCCGTAAGTTGATGCAACAAGACACCTCTCACCAGACACTGGCACTTGGATCTTGGACCTCCCAGCCTCCAGGGAAAAATATATTGTGAGTCAATATATTTTTGTTTGTTATAAATTACCCAGTTTTAGTCTTCTCTTATAGCAAAGGAGAAAGATGGTGGGTGATATGGTTTTAAAGAATAAACTGGCTTCTTATAGTAATTGAGAGGAGAAGGACCTGGCAACCCACTCCCAAAAAAATCAATCCACCATTGAAAACCCTATGAACAGGAGAGAAGCGCTGACAATAGTGTTTCGCCTGTTGTATGTAGGGTCGCTATGAGTCGGATACCGACTTGATGGTACCTACCAACCAACCAGCCATAGTAATTGAGAAGTTTCTCCTGTACCTCGTACTCTGTGTCAGCCAGGGAGGGGTCTGAGTGTTACTGGAGAGCTGTAGCATAATCTTATAAAGGAATTTTAAAATGGACTGAAAAGAAACTTAGAAGGTAGTTTATTTAGAGTTAGAGAAGGGAGAGTGCCATGAGTACTGGGGCAAACAGGCTTGTGGCAAGCAGGCTGGTATGTGGAGAAGGGAGATGAAAAGACAAAGCGAGAGAGAAATTCATGCCTTCTCCAATAGTAATTAGAAAGCAGGCAGGTCCAGTAGTAATGACCCATGAACAGCTGCATTTACACCATCTGAGTTAGAGGTCAACAAGCATGCAGGTCCAATAGTGAGGCTACAGGCACCTCTGAACATCTGAAAACACCTGCAAACATCTCTGTGGACATCTGCAGAGAACTGTGGAGATCTGTGGAATGCTGCAGACAACTGCAGACAACAGTGAACATTTCTGGACATCTGCTGACATCTATTGCCTCTCTGGGGGGCATGTGAACACTACAAACATCTCTGGACACTGCATCAAGGTGAGAGGCTTCTGGGGTTCTTAAGTCCCTATCACAGATATTCTTCCCTTCTTTTTAATGTTCTCTTTGGGTGTATCATATCTTTTCTCACCCTTTGTCTTAGGCTTCCTTTCCTGGGTTATAAAACACATTCTTCTCTTTGTCACAATAGGGATTGTAATCTCCCTTTTTAGTCCTAATATAAAGGCACCTATTATTTCCATAGCCTGCAGTCATAGCACTGCAGCACTGTGGCGTCCATTCCCATCAGATCTCGGAAGCTAATCAATGTCAGGCCTGGTTAGTACTTGAATGGGAGATGCACTGGGAACACCAGGTACTGTAGGGTTGGGAGAAGGACCCGGAAACCCACTCCCAAAAAACAATCAGCCATTGAAAACTCTGATTAACAGAGAAGCAAGATAATAGTGTTTCTCCTGTTGTATGTAGGGCCACTATGAGTCAGATACTAACTCAAGGGCACCTAATAACAATTATCTTCATATGTAAAATGTGTTACTGGCCACATGCCAGGACAGTTGTGAAAATGATCTACAGGCTTCATGTTAGAGTATTTGTAAGAAGGCATTATCTACTAAGTACATAGTACTTTTGTTGTTGTTAGGTGCCGTTGAGTCGGTATCCGACTCATAGCGACCCTCTATACAACAGAAGAAACACTATTGTCAGTGCTTCTCTGCTGTTCATAGGGTTTTCAATGGCAGACTGATTTTTGGGAGGGGGTTGCCAGCTCCTTCTCCCAAGCCTACAGCTTCTGGTGTTCCCAGGCGGTCTCCCATCCAGGTATTAACCAGGCCTGACCCTGCTTAGCTTCCGAGATCTGACGGGATCGGATACCACAGGGCTATGGCTGCAGGCACATAGTACTTAGTAAGTACTAAGTACTAAGTACATAAGTAGCAACTCTGCTACTTATGAATGATATTATCTACCAAGGAAGTACTGACCACCAGATCAAGCCATTTATCTACAAGAAGCTCACGTTGATACCCAAGTCTCAAAAAGTAGTTGGGAAGCAGATGCCAGAAGAGGACCTCTTTACTCCCTTGCTTCATGCCTAGCATACCATATCATGGAGAACAGTTTAAATAAGATTAAGATGAGATGTTTCTTTAGAGTTGAATGAGTCTTTACCATTATTCACTAGTGCCTAGTGTACAATTGGGAATAGAATTGTTGGATTAACAAATTCATCCATCAAATTTAACCAAAAGTGTTTTTCCCAGTATCTTTTATATTATTTCACATTCTTTAAATTACAAATATATTTTCTTATTAAACTTTTTAGTTCGTTGCTTATTTTCACTTTTTTATTTATTAATAAAAATGTTTAAGCATATACATTTTCTTTGATCTAATTTCACCCATGTTTCATAGATACTGAAAATGTTCTGAGCTCATAGTTGTTTTCTAAATAGTCACACTTAGGACTTTACCATATGAACCTTGAGTCCTTATTCATATAGCTTCTTATGTTTCCTCTTTATTTTTGTGTAATTCCTGGTGAAGTCTTTATTTTTTCTAATGTTCATGGAAAGCATGGAATTTTTTCTTTGTCTTTGATGTTCTCTTGCTTTAGATTGAAATGTGTCCTTTTAGTACTTTTATATCTCTTTCTATTTTGTTTGGTTTTGTTTTTGACAGAGAGTTCCACTATGTAGCTTACTCTGGCATTGAACTTCTTTTGCAGCCCAGGCTGACCTCAAACTTCCCATTTTCCTGCCTCAGCCTCCTAAGTACTGGAATTACAAACAGCCCAATCATATCTGGCTATCTGTATAACTTTTTTTGTCTGTTTGAACTGTCACAGGAAAAAAATAATTTCTTGCGCCTTTTTTCCTGTATTTATAATCTTATTTTGTTTTTTGTATTTTGCTATGATTCAATTTTACCTTTGAATTTCATTTACTTTTTGATATTTGCAAATGGCAATTACTTTTCTACTGGCATGTTTTTGCTCATCACCCTCATTCTTTTATATTTGAGCATTTGTAATATATTGGTTTTAGGTTTTTCTTTTTGTAACAACATATAGTTGAATTTTGTAACTCAGTATAAGTGGATTTTATTTTATAACCCAGATTATGAAGTTATTGAACAAGCATAGGATATATGTGTGTGTGTGTGTGTGTGTGTGTGTGTGTGTATGTATAGATAGATAGATAGATAGATAGATAGATAGATAGATAGATTTGGCATTTATTTTGGTTTCACTACTCAGTTTATTTTCTGTTGATTTTATCATGTGCTAGTTCATGTGTAAATTTATTATTGTTATTATTGTTGTTGTTGTTGTTGTTGTGTGCTATCGAGTGGGTATCGGACTCATAGTGACCCTGCGTACAACAGGCGAAACACTCTAGCAGTGCCTCTGTGCTGTTCATAGGGTTTTCAATGGCGATTGATTTTTGGGAGCGAGTTGCTCTCTTGGGAAAGTGGGAGCTCTCCCAAGCCTATAGCACCTGGTGTTCCCAGGTGGTCTCCCATCCAAGTACTAACCAGGCCTGGCCCTGCTTAGTTTCCGAGATCTGAAGGGATGGGATGCCACAGGGCTAAGGTTGCAGGCATTGTTATTATTACAATTACTTTTATTAGTGTATATGGGAGAAGGACCTGGCAATCCACTCCCAAGGCAATCCCAAAACAGTCTGCCATTGAAAACCCTATGAGTGTCGCTATGAGTCAGATACTGACTCGACAGCACCTAACAACAACAACAACAACAACAACAACAAGTGTATAAGGGATTGAATTCAGGGTGTCATGGATGCTAGGCAAATGCTCTACCACAGAGCTATACCTCCAGCTCCAGCAGAAATTTCTTTATATTTTTATATTAGTCCTTATTCTATATTTCTTGATTTATCAACTTTAGAAACAAAGGAAAATATTCTGACTTCTCTCATAAAATTGAAGCAATATATTACTAATAACATTTTTCTGAAATTTCTTATATTTTTGAAGATAAATTTTTGCAAAGTTTGCATTAGGTAGTGGATCTTTTAAAAATTATAGCATAGCATTATATTCATAATTATCATAGCTAAAGTAACATAATGTTATGCTTATAACCAGATTCAAGGCCATCATCAGTGTTTGGTACTATTACTTTGTGATTCTTTTTTAGTTTTTATGTCAGTTTCTTTTCTAGTAAGTTTTCTAGAGCATTTGTGAAGGAGACTTTACTTAGATACCTTATGTGGAAAACAGACTTTCACAGAGAAGTTAGGAACTTGTCTCCATCAAAACTATTCAGTGCTTGGCACCATGGCACATGACTATAATCACATCAACACAGAAGGGTGAGGCAGGAGAATGGCATGTTCAAGGCCAGATGCAGCCTGTTCAACTTAGCGAGACACTATGTTAAAATAAAACTTTAAAAAGGTGCTAGAAGTGCTTCTCAGTGGTAGAACACATGAGGCCCAGGGTTCAATTTCCCAATACAGCCAAGAACATATCACAAACAAAACTATTTAGACATTCACTTTTTGTATCATTAAAATATTTATTAATAATCTGTTGACTGTTTCTTTACAAATATATTTTCAGACACTGAGTATACAACAGTGAAAAATCAACCCAAACTACAAACTTTACAGTTTCTATTGTTTTGAGACTAAAATAAACAAATGCATAAATATGTAAGATACATGCAAAAAAATATATAGCATACTACATTGTGGGCATGGAAGCTAGTTTTTGGAAGTGTAGTAAAGACAGGTGTAAAAATCAATCTGAAACAAGAAAGTTGCCTGCATAAGGGGAGGAAGAGCAAATGCAAACACTCAGGCTGGAGAAATCCTTGACTTTACTGGGAATAACAAGGAAGCTTAAATAGCAGAGCTATTTAAGTGATGGGAAAGGTTGTGCATTCTGGCAGATTAGTCAGAGAGCTGGTCCATAAAGGCTGGGCTCAGCTTGACATGAGTCCAGGATGCAGTTTGTCTCCATGTCCTCTCCACATGTAAGTTATCCCCCTGGACCACTGAGTGAGCTGAGCATTAGAAGATGTGAATGAGAGATGTAGATATCAAGACACTGAATCATTTGTGCTTGATCTTGTATGGGGATGGAAGAAAGTTAGGAGAAGCAAGACAAAAATTGGATGCCTCAAGGTCTAGATTTAGAGTTTCTTTACTGCCCTTTTCACCACAAATGTGTACTGTCAAAGCAAGTGACAAGGTCAGGCTCATCAGCAGTGGAGCCTGGAAGTATATTGCAATTTTAGTGGGAAAAAATACAATCACGTGAACTAAAACTGTGATCAGAAAGAGGAATGGAGAATTGGAATCCATAATGCAAATTGCCATCATCAACTTTCTTTCACTTTTGCCTAAAATATTCTTTTATTTCATTGAAACTTTTATTTAATTTTTTCTTCTTTTAGGTAAATTAGAGGGTTGGTATTCAAAATCTCCTTCTGTCCTCTAGCTGTTGTGTTCTCGAAATGAACTGGCTCTCTTTCTTTGCCTTTTTTTTCCCACATTATATATGATTTTCTTAAGCCTGTCCTGCATAGAACTGATTTGTCTTTATACACTATTGATTATCTCTTTTCTGCTTCATTTGCACTTATGGTATTTAATTGTGTTATTTCTCCTTGATTTATTCCCTTAGCTTGCCTGATTCAATTGTCATTATATTCTGTTCTCTTCACTTGTTTTTTACTTCATAGAGTTCCTGGTTTGAGTATAAATATTAAATCTATACCAAATCTTTTTTTTCAAAATTTTCTTCATTTGTTTACTTTCAAATGATATCAATAATTTATTTTGGATTTCTCCATTTTGTGTGTACCTTTCTCTTTTGATATTTTTTTCTTCCTTTGGATGAGATCAATTTTATCTATGTCTAATTTTCAGTGTGAAATGTTAGCAAAATGAATGGTCCTTCCATGAGCTCCTTTATCTTCTCTATATACTATCTCTTTCTAGTCCTATAAAAAATCATAAACATACACTAATGCATCCTCAAGTTATGGTTTGAATGAACTGTTCAGTTGCACAATAAAAATTCCTGACATATTAATTTTGAAGTCTAACTACTATTATGGGGCTGGGATTTAGCTCAGTGGGTAGAGCGCTGCACTGCAGTCTCTGAGGTCCCGAGTTCAATTCCCAGCACCGCAAAAATGGGAGAAGGGCCTGGCAACCCACTCCCAAGGCAATCCCGAAGCACTCAGCCATTGAAAACCCTATGAGGGTCGCTATGAGTCGGATACCGACTCGACGGCACCTAACAACAACAACAACAATTACTATTATGACTTTACTTTGAAAAAATATTTTTTTCATTATGTTTTGAACATATGTCTCTACCTACTCAAGTCATTCATGGTATCACTGTCAACTTAGCTCTCATACATCCTCAGTTAATTGGGATTAAAAATTAGTTCACATAGCAGATATTACTCTAATTGTTTAGTATGAGATTGAAGCCACTACCATTTCAGAATAGATTAAAAAAATGGTAAATTTTAGAATGTTCAAAGACAGTATTATAATTAGTCTGCTTTTTCAAAAGTAAACTAGTTTTTAATAGAATTGAAGACAGCTGTCACTCACTAATTATTTTTGAGAAAAAGAAAACTTTTCTCAAAAGGGGAACCACTAATTAATGAGACATTTATAAGTAATTACTACTTTTTCAGAAGTAATGGAATTATCTTGTTATCCATTACCAAAAAATAAATTCTGCCTGTCACTGACTTCATTTCCATAAAGATTCATACTGGTTTATATTTGCTTGTTCCAGCAATGGTACTGTAATTCCTCTACATAAAGTCTGAGCTTGCACTGGAAATGGCAAGTACAAAATAGCAGATATTTCATCCTTTCTATAAGTTATTTAAATAATCAGGGATCTATGTCAAACTCTATTTTGTGTGTGGTGTCAGTTTCCTGTGCCTTCTGTTACAAATGAACACAAAAGGGGACTTAATACTAGAACTGTATCCTTTTATAGTTATGATAGACAAAAGTCTGAAATCAGTATCACTGAGTTAACATTGTGGTGTCAAGCTGGCACCCACTGGAGGCTTTAGGGAACAAGGCATTCTTTGACTCTTCCAGCTTCTTATGGTTTCAGGTAGTTCTGGTCTGGTCTTCTGGTGGCATTACTGTACACTTCAAGACAAGTATCTTTAATTACTGTTGTACTCCTTTTGTTTTAACATCATTTGTGTGTGTGTGTGTGTGTGGTGTGTTAGTGTGTGTATGTGAGAGTGTGTGTGTGTGTGAGAGAGAGAGAGAGAGGGAGAGAGAGAGAGAGAGAGAGCTCTGTGCAACTCCTCCTTATAAGGATCCATGTGATGTAGTTAGGATCTGCTCCTATAATCCAGGATGATCTCCCCATGTGCAGAGCTTTAACTTGATTACATCAGCAAAGAATCTTTTTACTTTTAAGGTAGTTCTAGGTTTCAGGGATCTGTATTTCATATCCTTTGGGGCATGTTTTTCAGCCTACCACAATCTCGCTAATCCTACTATCTGCTTGTAAAAAAAACATGGACAAATATCTTCTGAAATTCCCTGGAGTTTTTTTTTATCTGTCAGTAGTTGACTTCTTTTACCTTACTGTCTTTTTGTTGTTTATCGAAGAGTAACAAACAGTATCAGCCTACCTTTTCCTCTTTGAAGTACTTTAGGACCGTACGACTCTATAACTTGTTCCAGTTGCTACTTCTGAATGTATTGTTGAAGTTAAAATAATCTTAATGGCCTGCAACCATACCACAGTGGTGTCTATTCATCAGATCTTGGAAGATAATCAGGGTCAGGCCTGGTAAATTCCTGGATGGGAGACTACCTGGGAATACTAGGTGCTCTAGACTTGGGAGAAGGACCTGGTAACTCACTCTCAAAAATCAATCAGCCATTGAAAACCCTATGAATAGCAGAGAAGCATTGATAATAGTATTTTGCCTATAGTACAAAGGGTCACTATGAGTTAGACACTGACTAGAGGGTACCTAACAAAAAATATGTTAAAAGAGATTCAGCCTATTTTATTTGATGAAAATGCAAGTATATCTCTTTTTATTACATATTGAAATACTGAATACGATATGAAATTAGTACTCTCTATTTTGATCCTAGCCTGCAGCCATACCTCTGTGGTTTGCAATCCCATCAGATCTCCAAAGCTAAGCAGGATGGACCTGGTTAATACTTGAATGGGAGACTGTCTACCTGGGAACACGAGGTGCTGTAGGTCTGAGAGAAGGACCTGGCAACTCACTCCCAAAAAACAATCATCCATTGATAACCCTATGAATAGCAGAGAAGCACTAACAATACAGTTTCAACTGTTGTACATAGGGTCGCTATGAGTCAAACACTGACCTGAAGGCACCTAACAACAACAATGTTGATACCATGACATTGTTCAGAAAAATTCTTATCATAATATTATTGCTCTAATTATATAATTTATTAGTAAATAACTGTGACCTTTGTCCATAAGATTTTATGAATATAGACCTATATGTGTTTATTTTTGAACTACTCAATTGAATGTAGAAGAGAAATGTAGTTTGTACATATTGATAATTTTTTTTAAAAAATTGCTATACATTACCTCTATAAATGAATATACTTCTCACATGGATGTTTTTGTTGGTGGTGGCATTTTAGCTAAGTGACCTGGAAATTTTAAATATATATTTGAAAATGTAAATGTTTTAGGTTAAATATCAGAAAATTTCTTGACTGAATCTATAGAGCAACAATGAAAGACCAATAATATCTAATACTCACAGAAAATGTACTATTTTTCAAATACTAATAGTCATTGAATTTAAAGTACATGTCATGGAATTAATTACTAATATTAAGATTTTTCAGTAGAGAAATTACAGAGAGATCTAATGTACTGGCTAAGGTTGTATAATTCTTTTTCATAAAATACAGATCTCTCAATTCTTAATTCAGTGTATTTTTGCCAGTCTTTCCTTGTCCAGTCCAGATCTACATATCTTTTTATTAGTTGCCAGTAGTCCAAGCAATGAGCTGAAGTCAGTGAATTCACTGAATTTAAGACTGCATCTGCACAGTGTCATCTATTAGCATCATATTAAAATAAATGTAATCTTTTTGCTATAATGATAACTGAGTTTTATTAAAAATAATAATTTCTAAGCTATTAAATTCTGTGAAAAGAAGAAATGACTCTGATGGCAGTCAGGACATGATGTTCCCAGCCACACTCAAATAATATTTACAAAATGCAAGTCTCATCCTGGAGTAGAGGTGCATGCCTTTGATCCCAGCCACTTGAATGGTGGAGGCAGGAGGATTGCAGGTTCCAAGTCAGAGGCACCCAGCATAACTTAGCAAGACTCTGTCTCAAAGTGAAAAATAAAGCATGGACTGGGAAAGCAGCTCAGTGGTAGAGCACTTGCAAAACATGCATGAAACCTGGGGTTCAACTCCCTCCCTAGTACTTCTAAATGATTGAATGAATGAATGAATAAGTAAATAAATAAATATTGCAATTCTCCTTACAAGCCCACCATTCTTCAAGCTGGACTGACCAACAACACATGCAAGGTTATGTCACAACTTTACAGCCACACAATCAACAGAGATGGCAACTGCTGCTCCAGTGGTGATGATCTCACATCTTCGATAAATATTACTGACACCTAATTGCAGAATTCTGCCCACTTCTTGACAGCATGAAATGAAAAAGTATCCTCCTGCTGGCCTTAACCTTCTAACAATTTCCCTCACAAAGGCAAATTGTGTTAGAGCCCAGAAGCCTCCCCAAACTTTTTAGTCTCCCCATAAGATGCCTTATACTTGCCGGCAGTTGTACTCTATCTGATGAATTTCACTAATTACTGATTATTCCTTTTTTCCCCTACTGATGCCTTTCTTGTATTTCATCAACAAAGATTTATTGAAAGCTTAAACATTGTATAAATGATATTGTCAACAATTCTGTCATGGCAACTATCTATAGCAGAGGTTTTCTCATCAGATTTTAAACATCTCTGCCTAGTGCAGTTCGTGTATAGTCACATATTCCCATTCTCTAGCTTCTTGCCTTCTTTGTAAACACAAGAATGCTGTGCATTTCTGTATCTCTCCTGAAGTTAGATATGTGTGTATTATTTGCCTTAGTCAATGAAATATGAATGGGAATTCTTCACAGAGAATTCAAAATCAATTATACTTTGTTAGCTTCCTTTACCTCTATTTGATTGTCAAAGCACATGGTGAAATGAACCCTCTTTCACTCTATAATGCTGAAAGACTATACCAGAAGAGGGTCTTTGTTCCTTGAGACCTACAGCAGATATGTAGACAAGTACAAATAAACTGTTAAAATGGTGGTAGTTGTTGTTAGGTGCCATTGGGTAGTGTCAGAGTCATAGGAACCCTCATAGGGTTTTCAATGGCTGATTGTTTTGGGGTTGTCTCAGGTGTGGATTGCCACGGGAGTAGATTGCCACATCCTTCTCCCATTTTTGTGGTGTTGGGAATCCAATCTGGGATCTCAGAGACTGCAAAGTGGTACTCTACCAACTGAGCTAAATCCCAGCCCATTAATATGGTTAGCCACTAAGAATTTTATTTGATTGTTATGACAAAATCACCTAACTTTACTGATAAGATGAACAAATAAAACTGTGAATGATTCTTGGTTTCAATGTTAGGCTGTTCCTACGCAATTCAGAAACCAAACTTTGTAATGGAATTTAAGTTTCATGTCAATGACTATGTATGATGAGAACCCTGCCTCATAATTTATAGACTCACATATTTATCATATTTTAGCTGCTTTTAAATCATGCCGTCCAAATATTTTGAAAAGCATTTTAGTCATATTTGCTAAGAAATAACTAAAGTTCTTTTTAATTATAGTTGTTCATTAACAAAAAATTATAATTAAGAAAATAACCATCTTGTTTCATCCTTCCATTTGACTCACATATTTACTAATTTATTTAGTGTATGTATTAATTATTTAGTTTGCATGACTATGTTCATATGCATTCATGTTGTGTCATGTATAGAGAGACAAATTAAGGGCATTTATACTTGAATTGGGTATGGGATTTAGCTCAGTTGGTAGAATGACTGTCTGCAATCTCTGAGGTCCCAAGTTCAATTCCCAGCAACACAAAAATGGGAGAAGGATGTAGTAATCCACTCCCAAGGCAATCCCAAAACAATCAGCCATTGAAAACCTATGAGGGTCATTATGAGTTGTGTGGGGCTTCGCACTGCTGCTGGACTCGCTCCAGCCGTGAGCAGGAACCGGTGGCCAAAGACCCGTCATCTGATGAGGGGGAGCCGGGCACCCAGGAGCCATGTCACCCCGAAAGGAGGCTTATGTCCACAGCTTCCCCGAGAAGCCTTGAAAAAAACAGGCTCAGAGGCTTCTGCCCACAGCGGCTCCTTGCTTCTTTTCTTTCGGAGGAAGACACCGACTCCGAATGCTCTTCCCTAACAGCTCTTTATTTCTTCCTTTTCTGCTGCTCTGTGTACCGCCCTTATATACTCTTCTGGGGCGCACCAGGGACCAATCAGAGGCAGTCACCCCTATGGGTTTCAGCCAATCAGAGGGTGGTTCCAGAATGGTCCAACCAGGAGCTGTTCTGGGGTTTGTAGACAGCCAATCGGTGTTGAGGAGGCTGAGGCAAGGGAATAGATGCCAGCGCCATCTTGGGGAGATTGACGACCCTGAGTTCCCGGATGTAGAGCAAAGGTGACTGACTGGGGAACAAGCTCAGTCTTCCAAGGGAGCATAAACAGGCCCCGGAGCAAACTGCCTCTCTAGGCAGAGCCCTACAGAGTTGGACACAACTTGAAGGCATCTAACAACAACAACATAGTTTAATTAAATGGTTGATTTAACATAGAGGATATAATAGTGAAAATGCAAATGAAAATTTATGCCTTTGGATAGCATACAATTTTAGGATAATAAAGGTATAAACAAATAAGTTAAGTATTAGTAAAATAAAGCAAACAAGAGAGGAATAGGAGAGACTGAAACTACTGCAGTGTTAAAGAGAATCATCAAGAATGCAAAAATAAAAAGTAGTTTGTGAGAGAAGATCTGAAGGGGATGGTTAAGCAAACCATAGTGAAAAATTAGGATACAATTCTGAATCGTACAACAAACCATTAGGAGGTTTTGAAAAGGAGAAATGATATAATCTGATTTATGCTCCATCACACCCATATTGGCTGCTTATTTTGAAATACTTAAGCATTGTATATTGCAGAAAATGTATTTATAGCTACAAAATATGAAAAAAATCCCTTTAGAATAGCTAACCTCAACATTTAACCTGTATGTTTCCATTAAATTATACATTTGAGTAATTCATAACATATTTTAATTAATAGCCAAGACTTTCTAGAGACTTAAAATCTTTCAAAACATATCCTCCTTCTAATTATTAATTGGGCTTGGCACACTCACTAATCTCTATCATTTTAATAAAATAAGTCATCAGAAAACATTTTGTTCCTCCATTGTATTCTCTATTTTGAATTTCAAGCAATAATATCATGTGCTTAATTTTATTAAAGTTATAGAAAAATGGTCCTTTTACATACAATTTGTGGTTTTTTATTTTAAATTTTGTTAAAACCATAACTTTGAGATTCACTGATGTTAGAGAAGGTAAGGGTGAGAAGAAACACCATGAATTTATGTGTATGTGTATATTTCAGATTGTGCAGGCAAAAATGGCAAAAGAAATCAGGGATAGTGGGCTTTAGATGAGAGCCAGAATAGGTCTCATTCAGAGAGTGACTTTTGAATAAGTGTCTCAGACAAATGAAAGCATTGGCCAAGTAGACATATGTGGAAAGTGAATCCAACCAGAACAAATAACAATAACCCTCAAGAAAAGCCTCCCTAGAACATTGGGGAAACGTCAAAGAAACCAATGGGTTTGAGGTAAAAAAGGAAAAAGAGGTGAGAGCTATAAATAAGAGGCATGGTCATGACTGGAAAATTAATGGGAGCAAGTCATAAGGGAACTTATAAACTTTTCTATTTTACTATGAATGGAAATCTATTAGTAGTTTTATGCTGAAGACTGGCATGCCATGTCTCATGCCTAGACAGTATCACTGTGACTGCTCTTTGAAGAATAGACAGAAGGGAGCCAGGGCAAAGTGACAGAGCAGTTGGGAAGCAGAGGCAGTAATCCAGGAGGGAGCTAAAGATAGATTGGCTATCATATCAGAGCATCTAAGATTAAACAAATAAATGGCTAGTTTTGACAACTGAATCATAAATAGGACTATGATTGATATCATTTCAAAATTTTCTTTTGCATTCTGAACAACAGCTGACAGACTGTTTGAAACCAAAGCCAATATTTCAGAAATAGCATGCTGGTGATCTAAAGGACAGATTTAGTCTGTAGATTTATTTTGTTTGGCATACAACTGTTCTGAGCCAACATTTAAAAACTGGAAGAATCCATGTAAAATCTGTTTTTTTTTTTTTTTTTCAGAGTACCTGGAAATGTCAGGCACTGACAATACTAGGTTTGGCATCCACAAAAGGAGCTGTTTGGTGCATGCTTAATTTACAAAAGACCATGAGCTTTCTAACCTTATGCAATCCTAACAAAATCTCTTAGGATCTGTACTACATAAGACTGAAGGTGAGCTGAATTACATCATCATATTGACTCCTGTGTCCATATAACATAGAAGTTGTTTATTAAAGGCATCTTGTGCAAAAGTGACAAATGATATGCATACACTAGACTTCCTCCATTTTTATTTTATTGTTTTAGTCTGTTTTGGGCTGCTATTATACCAGAGACTGGGTAAATTATAATGAACAGAAATTTATTGATTAACTTTTTGGGAGGCTGTGATATCAAATGTCAAAGTTCTAGAATCTGACAGGGACTTTTTTGCTGCATCAGCACATGGTGGAAGACAAGAGATTTGAGAGAGAAATCCACTCCTGAATACTCTTTGACAACAAAATTAAATGCACCAATGAGGGCAGAAACTTCATGGCCTAATCCCTTCTTAAGTCCCACTCCAAATACGGTCACATTGACAACTAAATTGCAAAGTGAATTTTATAAGGAACAAACATTGAAACCCCATGAGTATTTAAGCATATGATGTTATACATGCTTTATGAAATTTGAATATATTACCAGTGAAAATAATGAATGTATATACAATTGAGTAATACTTTGATATTTGAAATCATACCCAAAAGGCCATATGCTAACATTTCCTTCTTGAAATTTTCAACAAATAATGAAGAAACTTAGGATAGTCTTGGAGAGCTTTTCACTTTTTTAAGACAAGTATATTCTACACCCCCACATGTCTGTCAGTTTGCCGCACTGTGGGGGTTTGTGTGTTGCGATGAGGCTGAGAGCTCTGCCACTGTAACATCAGTCATGAGCAAGGTTACCCATGGTGGACAGGTTTTCAGCTGAGCTTCCAGACTGAGACAGACTAGGGAGAAGGACCTGGCGAATCACTCCCGAAACAACTAGCCATTGAAAATCCAATGAATAGAAAAGAAACACTGTCAGATATAGTGCCAGAAAAAGAGGCCCCCCAGGTGGAAGGAACTCAAAATACTACTGGGGAAGAGTTGCCTCCTGAAAGTAGAGTCTACTGTGATGATGGAAATGGAGTAAAACCCCAGGGACCTCCATTTGCTGATGTGGCATGACTCAAAATGAGGAGAAACAACTGTAAACATCCATTAATAATTGGAACATGGAATGTACGTAGTATGAACCTAGGCAAATTAGAAATGGTTAAAAGAGAAATTGAGTGCATAAACATTGACATTCTAGGCATCAGTGAGCTAAAATGGACAGGCACAGCCCATTTTGAGTCAGACAATCATATGGTCTACTATGCTGGGGATGATAAACTAAAGAGAAATGGGGTTGCATTCATCATCAAAAAAGACATTTCAAGATCTGTCATGAAATATAATGTTTTCAGTGATAGAATAATATCCATACACCTATAAGGAAGGCCAGTTAGTATGGCTGTTATTCAAATTGATGCACCCACCACTAAGGCCACAAATGAAAAGGAAGACTTCTATCAGCTTCTGCAATCTGAAATAGATCAAACATGCAATCAAGACATACTGATAATCACTGGTGACTGGAATGCAAAGGTTGGAAACAAAGAAGGCCCAGTAGTTGGAAAATATGGTCTTGGTGAGAGAAACAAAGCTGGAGATCACATGATAGAACTTTGTCAGACCACTGACCTTTTCGTTGCCAATACATTTTTTTCAACACCATAAATGGAGACTATACACATGGACTTCACCAGATGGAACATACAGAAATCAAATTGACTACATATGTGGAAAGAGACGATGGAAAAGCTCTCTACAAAATGTCAAAACAAGACCAGATGCTGACTATGGATCAGACCATCAACTTCTCATATGCAAGTTCAAACTGAAGCTGAAGAAAATTAGAACAAGTGTACGAGAGCCACGGTATGACCTTGAGTATATCCCACCTGAGTTCAGAGACCACCTCAAAAATAGGTTTAATGCATTAGACACAAATGATAGGAGACCAGAAAAGTTGTGGCATGACATAAAAGATATCATTCAAGAAGGAAGCAAAAAGTTCTTAAAAAGACAAGAAAAAAAGAAAAGACCAAATTACATGTCAAAAGGGACACTGGACCTTGCCCTCGAACATCCAGCAGCTAAAGAAAAAGGAAGACATAATGAAGTTAAAGAACTAAACAGAAGATTTCAGAAGGCAGTTCGAGAAGACAAAAACAAATATTATAATGACATGTGCAAGGAGCTGGAGGCAGAAAACCAAAAAGGAAGAACAGGCAATTTGTTTCTCAAGCTTAAGGAAATGAAGAAAAAATTCAAGCCTCAAGTGGCAGTAGTGAAAGATTCTACAGGGAAAATATTAAAAGATGCAGGAAACATCAAAAGAAGATGGGAAGAATACAGAGTCATTATACAAGAAAGAATTGGTAGATGACCAACCATTCCAAGAGGTTGCATATGAAGAGGAACCAATGGTATTGAAGGACGAAGTGGAAGCTGCCTTGAAAGAACTGGCGAAACACAAGGCTCCAGGAATTGATGGGATACCAATAGAGATGTTTCAACAAACAGATGCAGCACTGGAGGTATTAACATGTTTATGCTAACAGATTTGGAAAACAGCTACTTGGCCAACTGGAAGAGACCCATATTTGTGCCTATTCCCAACAAAGGGGATCCAACTGAATGTGCAAACTATCAGACAATATCATTAATATCACACACCAGCAAAATTCTACTAAAGATCATTCAGAAGCGACTGCAGCAGTATATAGACAGGGAATTACTGGAAAATCAAGCGGGATGCAGAAGAGGTCAGGGAACCAGGGATGTCATTGCTGATATCAGGTGGATATTAGCTGAAAGCAGAGAATATCAAAAAGATGTCTATCTATGTTTTATTGACTATGCAAAGGCTTTTGATTGTGTGGATCATAACAAATTTTGGATAACACTTTGGTAAATGGGAATACGAGAACACCTAATTGTGCTCATGAGAAATCTGTACATGAACCAGGAGGCAGTTGTTCGAATAGAACAAGGAAACACTGTGTACTTTAAAGTTGAGAAAGGTGTGCGTCAGGGCTGTATACTTTCACCCCATCTCTTCAATTTATACGCTGAGCAAATAATCCAAGAAACTGGACTTTATGAGGAAGAACGCGGCATCAAGATTGGAGGAAGACTCATTAACAACCTGTTTTATGCAGATGACACATCTCTGCTTGCTGAAAGTGAAGAGGATTTAAAACATTTACTGAAGAAGATCAAAGATAATAGCCTTCAATATGTGTTACGACTAAACAGCAACAAAACAAAAATCCTTATGCCTGGGTCAGAACGCACCTTCACAATAAATGGAGAAAAGATTGAGGTTGTCCAAGATTTTGCTTTGCTTGGCTCTATAATCAACACCCATGGAAGCAGCAGTCAAGAAATCCAAAGACGCATTGCTCTAGGAAAAGCTGTGGCAAAAGATCTCTTTAGAGTATTGAAAAGAAAAGATGTCACATTGAAGATGAAGGTGGGTCTGACTCATGCCATGGTATTTTCAGTGGCATCATATGGTTGTGAAAGCTGGACATTGAACAAGAGAGACAGAAAAAGAATTGATGCTTTTGAATTGTGGTGCTGGAGACATCTATTGAATATACCATGGACTGCCAAAAGAACCAACAAATCTGTCCTAGAAGAAGTGCAACCAGAGTGCTCCTTGGTAGGTAGAATGGCCAGACTGTGTCTTACATATTTTGGACATGTAGTCAGGAGAGATCAATCCCTGGAGAAGGACATCATGTTTGGGAGAGTGGCAGGTCAACACAAAAGAGGAAAACCCTCCACTAGATGTATTGACACAGTCTGTGCAACAATGGGCTTAAACATAAGTAAGATCGTTTGCATGGCACAGAATAGGCAAGTGTTTCGATCTGCTGTATATAGCGTCACTGTGAGTCAGTCTCGACTCAACGGCACCTAACAACAACACCACATTCTACAACCCTACTAAGTTGAAACTTTATTTGTAAACTTACTTTTCACCTAATCATTTAATATTATATTCAAATTTTTCTTTTCATTTAGGAGAGCTATCTGCAAAATTAATATATTTATTAAAGTTACATTGGCTTGTTTCTTATTATAACTATTATAAATTTGAAACTATCTATAGAGAATACATATGTTATTGTTGTTGTTTTTAGGTGCCATTGAGTCGAGTCTGACTCATAGCAACCCTGTGTACAGCGGTACAAACACTCCCAGTTTCTGTGCCAGGCACATGATCTTCTTTATGTTTATACCAATTGTTGCAGACACTGTGTCAATCCATCTGGTGGAGGGTCTTCTTTTTGACCTGCCACTCTTCCAAACATGATGTCCTTCTCCAGGGATTGATCTCTCCTGACTCCATGTCTGAAATATGTAAGATACAGTATAGCCATTCTTGCTTCCAAGGAGCATTCTGGTTGCACTTCTTTTAGGACATATATGTTGCTTCTTTTGGCAGACCGTGGTATATTCAATAATCATCTCCATCACCATAATTCAAAAGCATCAATTCTTCTCCTGTCTCCCTTGTTCAATATCCAGCTTTCACAACAATATGATGCAATTGAAAACATAATGTTATGAGTCAGGGGCACCTTTGTCTTCAATGTGACATCTTTACTTTTCAAAACTCTAAAGGGGTCTTTTGCTACATCTTTTCCCAAAGCAATGTGTCCTGATTTGTTGACTGCTTCCTCCACAGGTGTTGATTGTAGAACCAAGCAAAGCAAAATCATGGACATCCTTAACCTTTTCTCAATTTATTGTGAAGTTGCATACTGACCCAGTCATAAGGATTTTTGTTTTGTTGATGTTTAGTCCCAGTCCATACCAAAGGCTATGGTCTTTGATCTTCATCAGTAAAGGTTCTAAAATCTCTTCACTTTCAGCAAGCAGACTTGTATCATCTGCATAACACAGGTTCTTAATGAGTCTTCCACCAGTTCTGACGCCACATTCTTCTTCATAAAGTCCAGCTTCCAGCTTCTCGGATTATTTCATTAGCATATAATTTGAAGAGATATAATGAAAGTCTACATCATTGACCCACACCTTTCTCAACTTTAAATCAGGCAATGTTTCCTTGTTCTATTTGAACAGCTGCCTCTTGTCTCATGTACAGATTCCTCATGAGTACAATTAGGTGCTCTGGTATTATCATTTTTCAAAGTGTTATCCATAATTTGTTATGATCCACACAATCAAATACCTGTGCATAATCAATAAAACATAGATAGACATCTTTCTGATATTCCCTGCTTCTGACTATCCACCTGACATCAGTAATGATGTCCCTGGTTCCCTGATCTCTTCTGAATCGGTCTTGATTTTCTGGCAGTTCCCTATCTATATACTGCTGCATTCACTTTTGAATAATCTTTAGTAAAATTTTCCTTGTGTTTGATATTAATGATATTGTCTAATAGTTTCCACATTCAGTTGGATCCCCTTTTTTGAGAATAGGCACAAATAGGGATCTCTTCCAGTCAATTGGCCAGGTAGCTGTTTTCCAAATCTGTAGGTATAAACATGTTAGCACCTCTAGTGCTGCATCTATTCTTTGAAACACATCTATTGGTATTTCATTAATTCCTGGAGCCTTGTGTTTTGCAAATTCCTTTAAGGTAGCTTCCACATCCTTCAACATCATTGGTTCATCTTTCAGCATCATTGGTTCCTTTTCATATATAACCTCTTGGAATGATTGGTCATCTACCAATTCTTTTTTGTATAATGACTCTGTATATTCCTTCCATCTTCTTTTCATTTCCTGCATCATTTATTTCCCCTATAGAGTCTTTCACTATTGCCACCGAAGGCTTTATTTTTTTCTTTACTTCTTTAAGCTTGAGAAACACAGAGCATGTTCTTCTCTTTTGGTACTCTGTCTCCAGTTCTTTGCATATGTCATTATAATATTTGTTTTTTGTCTTCTTGAGCTGCCTTTTGAAATCTTCATTTAGTTCTTTAACTTCATCATGTCTTCCTTTTACTTTAACTGCTCTCCATTCAAGGGCAAGTTCCAGAGTCTCTTTTGACTTGTAATTTGCTTTTTTTTTTTTCCTGTCTTTTAAATAACCTTTTGCTGTCTTCAGGAATGATATCTTTGATGTCATGCCACAACTCATCTGTTCTCCTATCATTTGTGTCTAATTCATTAAATTTGTTTTTGAGGTGGTCTCTGAACTCACGTGGAATATACTCAAGGTCATTCCTTGGTTCTCATATGAGAGAATAATGTACTTGTATTTATTTCTATTTAATAAAATGTTCTATTCTTTTGAGGATTTGGGGAAAAGAACCTGAATAGTTATCAAGTTATCAGTTTCTTAAGTAGACTACACACACACACACACACACACACACACACACACACACGCATGCATATATTTTTTTTTCTTTTACCTTTTCCATTTTTGTGGGAGAGGGGTAGGGCAGGGCAGGGAATATTTGGGCATTGTTTCCAGAGCCTTGCCTAAACTTTGCAATCACTCTACCACTGAGCTGCACCCCCAGCCCATTTTTTTAAATTTTTAATTTTGACTCATGTTTGTACTAAGTTATAGAGGCTTCCTTTGGTCTTGAACTCTTGATCCTAGTTCTGGTATCTGAATTGCTGGAATTACAGGCCAGTGCCATAGTATCTGGCTTTTATAATTAAATATATTTCCTTGATTAGTTTTCATCCCATGAGGGAGAGCTGGGCATAGATTATTACATACTTAAGAACCAGATGATTGACACTTAAATGACTAAATGATAGGAAAGGAATATCACTGATAACATTACAGGAAAGTAACTATAGACAAAGTGCTAGTACTCTTGTGAGGTAAATTTGAGTTCTAATCCAAAAATTGACCCTGAGTATGTGAATGATATGGTACAAAGAACTGACACTCTTTGTGCCCAATCTTCCTCATTTATGAAAAGAAGATCTCAGTAGTAATATCTTGGTGTCCTGTGAAAATTAAATAAAATATTAATAGTTCATTGTGTCCTGTCATTAATGTCTTATTTCCTAAAATTAGATATTAGAGTGTCTTAAACATTTTAGGTTCTTTAACTGATTTTTTTCTTTTAAACAGTGGATTGAAATTCCATCCAGTGGTCCTGTATATGTAATACTGACAAAAAAAGGAAATAGTGAGTTTGATAGAATACATATTTTTGGCCATAACGTATCTAGACAACTATTTAAAATTTATAATACAGCAATGGATTTACATCATTATTATTTGAGGGTTTATCTTTTCCATTAGCTGATGAAAGTAATAAGTCATAGATCTCATAACTGAAAATCCAAAATCACAGTACAGATCATGAATAAAGGTATAATTTTTTTTTGGGTGGCTTTGTTAGGTATTTCTTGAGAAAGTGAACTTTTTTTCCCCTCTTTTGCAGTATTGGGAGGGGAGGTGTTCTCCAGTCCTTACATATATGCCACTATGGGCAAGTACACTCAGACCTCCTAGCCTTTTTCTTATTTTCAGATAGGGTCTCACCAAGTTGTGAAAGCTGCCTTTGGCCTTGAACCTGCAATACTTTTTCCTCAGCATCCTAATAACTGAGATTATAGATGCCCAGTGTGATTTCTTAAACTCATTTCAATTCTGACATATACTAAATCCAGATTGTTTACATTACAAATGGCCTGTATAACATCTGAGAAACATTTAGGATTCAGGATATAAAACAGAATTTACAATAGGAATTCTGTACAAATATCTAGGATAGATGGTCTGGCTTTATATTTGACTCTATGACAAAGGGAAATTATTCTCTCTAAACCTATGTTATTCAGAATAGTGGCATGATCATATTAAAATGACCTATTTGTAATGTTTTATTCAGTGATATATTAAATGTGATAAATTAATGAACTGGATTGCATAGTCACTATCACAGAGTCTAGTAAATTATTATACAGAAGCCCAGAAAATGCAAAGTGTATCTAAGGAGATCGTGATATGGGTTGAATTGAGTTACACTAGAATTCTTGCTGAAATTTTAATCCTTTAAAAGCTTAGAATGTGATTTCTTTGTAAAACAGAGTTATTGCAGAAGACTTTATTATTTAACATAATTAGTTATGATGGAGTTCTTGATGAGGGCAGCCTTCTGACTGGTTTTCTTATTAAAAAGAGAATTTTAGAGACAGACACATACAGAGTCTCATCTGTAGATAAAGATCAGCATGACACCACAAAAGCCAAGGAACACCAAAGAAGTATGCCAACAAATCATCAGAGGCCAAGAACGACACAAGGAAAAGGCTCTTCTATACAGTCCTCTGAAGGAACTAACCTTGAAACAGCTTGATCTTGGAAGTCAAGGCTCCAGACCTGTGAGAAAATAAATTTCTGGTACTTAAGCTACTCATTTTGTGGCATAGTGCCCCTAACAAACTAATACAAATCCCAAATAGTAGCTATCTCTAGATAAATGATCAGAAATTTAAAATTTTGAATTTATGTCATTTTTGCAAAACTAAGATAAATAGGTACTACTTTTTAAATTACTATATGATAAAAGTGATACACAAATACATATTTTATTTTATACTTTTTAAAATGAATATTAATATATACTAATTGCAATTGGTATGGATGATCATATACATTAGTATTTTGACATTTATGAAGGTAAAAGTAGAATACCAGGCCACATACCACTGGTGTGAACTAAAGTAAGTTACAATGATGTTATTGGTACTGGGCCCATCTTTATGAAGAACTATGTGAGGTAAGAGACTCCAAAAAGCATGACAATTCAAATCCAACAATAATCATGAAGATGGTTGAAAGAAGTAAAACATAAGAGGCTACATTTTTTCAAACATATGAAGCTAAAGATGGAATCACTTTGACATTTTACTTGTCAGTATCCCCACATGTCTGTGAGCTTGTTGTGCAGTGTGGGGCTTGCTTTTTACTTTGATGCTGAAGGCTGTGCCTCTGATATTTCAGATACCAGCAGGGCCAGCCATGGTTGACAAGTTTCAGCTGATCTTCCATACTAGACAGTCTAGAAAGAAGGAGCTGGCAGTCTACTCTCAAAACAATTAGCCATTGAAAATTGTATTAATAGCAGAGAAATATTGTCAAATATAGGCCAGAGAATAAGACCCCAGGCTGGACGGGCAGGCTGGACGGCACTCAAGAAATGACTGGGGAAGAGTTGCTTCCTCAAAGTAGAGCCATCCTTAATGACAAGAATGGACCAAAACACGTGGGGTCTCCTCTAGCTTATGTGGTGTGACTCAAAATGAAAAGAAATATAGTGGCTACAATAATGGTTCAAATATAAAACTATCATGTACATGGCACAGTGTTTGATATTGTTTTGTTCAGTTGTATATAGGATCACTATGAGTTGGGTCTGACCCAATGGTACTTAACAACAACAACAACAACAACTGTCAGTACATGCGCCATTTTGAGAGGGAGAACACAGACTTTCTAGCATAATACAAGTGGATTTGGCATGGATTTTGTGCTTCTTATGATTGTTCAACAAACAGAAATGGGAAGCCAGGTAACAATGAATTGAGGATATTGAAGAAGACTTAATCATATTTTCGCATAAAATTATTTTTAATTTTCTCATCTGATATTATATTATTAGTCAATGGAGCTGATAGAGGCATTGCTCCAAACAAATATTATACACAACTTAAGTTCCACAGTGAGAAATGTAACTTTATAATCACAATGGTGTAAATAAAAAAAGTAGAAAATTTTCTTTCTGTATATCATGTCACATTGTAGTACATATTGGCTAAGACTTTGCCAATTTAATGTGTGATTTGGCAAAACACTATGGATTTTTTTCTCAAAAAATCAGTTAAATAATGATGTAAACAAACGTCTTTTTTCTTTTTATAAACTTGAATGTTTAATAAATGTTTACAATTGTTCCTCTTTAGATTATAAATAACTACTTATTTTAATTTGTCCCAAACTTAAAAAATTATCATAGTTCTTATTTTGTGTTTGTATCATTTCATCATAAATATTGTATAGTTATTTTCATTGGAGTTGTTGTGCAGCATTCTAAAACTTTGGAAGGGTCTCTTGATTGTTTTACACGCTCTGTTTTGTTTATTTTCTTCTAAGGAGGACCTCCAGTTAATAGTTGACAACACAACCTTCTATATTGGTGTTGGTTACTATAAAGGAAATCAATATTGTGAAGGTTACATTATTTGGCCTTCATTTCAACATTATTTTAAAGCAAAGGAAGAAACTAAGAAATAGGATTTAGGATTAAGTTCTTTTGGTTGAATATTTCAAAGAAAATCAAAAGTTTTTTTTATTCTCATCAACCAGATATCTCAGTGGGAAATGCAACAAATAAGACTAAAATTCTTTTTTCAAAACCAATTCAGATATCCTTTTCACTAGCTTGGAAAAAGTAATGCTGTGAACAATGTAACTGATTATGAAATTAAATGGAATTGATTAACAAAAGCAATAATTTATTCAGGGTTCATAAGTAGACCCTATCAGAGGTATAAAAGAAGTTAACAATAATAAAATTAAGTAAAGGAGAACTTGTACAAACCTGAAAACTTCTTTCAATAAACTTTTTTGTTAAAATAGTGGTTCCCCTATTAGAAGTCTTCATTTTTTGAATTTTTAAAAATTCCTTCAAATTTGAAGCCAGGTGTAAGTAACATTTTCCTGACCTTCTCCAAAAAGGCCATCTGGCCCAGGACAGATTCAAAAAATCAAAATTTCATCTTTTGTCTACGGTTTTGTAATATGGGCTCATAGTAGCTAAGAAACACCCAACATAATTGGAACCTTACATTTTGGAACAGTACTTTACCATCCATTGTTGAGACAGACCAAAGGGAACCACCTCTCCTTGGGACACTGGGCAGATATTGTTGCTGTTATTATAGTTAGGAACCATCGGGTTGGGTCCAACTCATAGCAACCCTGATAGAGTTTGACATTAAGCCTTGTTAAAAGAACTATTAACTACTGTCAAAATCAATATTGATGTTAATAATACTGTAACTTTTTCCCATAAGGACTCCTTCCAATGATTATTCTTCTGAAAATAACTACAGATGTTTGAGGATGTAGTAATTTGACTCCTTCCCATATTGTCAGCTGTTAGAGTCTCCCTTGCAGCCCTGATTGCCTTGAGTGAAGGACTCTCAGGCACCTGGCCAGCTGAACCATCCTTTTACCAGCATTTGTGTTTTTAAATGCCTAATAGATGTACTGAGGAGGCCTCATGACAGTTGCTGCTGTAATACAACCCCAGCTTCTGAAGGTGCAGCTCCAGCCACAGCTGTTTTAAACAGTTAAATATATTGTACTGGATTTTATTTTATTTATTTATTATTTATTCATTTATTTTTTTATTTTTTTTTTCTATTGCAAGTCCCTGTGAATTCTAGATGTCTCTGTAATCATTTCCACCAAAGCCAGAGGTGGAACACTTCCTTTTCTGGCCTTGCAGAGGAAAAAAATGATATTTGTACAAAAGGGACAACACTGTGATTGCTGTAAACACAACCCTTCATTTGTATGGCAGACTTGGTGTGATTGATGCAAACACCACATTTTAGCTATATAAGAGGCAATTCACTTCACTCAGTGAGCATGCTAGAAAACACCCTCCTATGCTGCCTCCCCTAGTGTTGCAACATTAGGTCCAATTAAAAGCTTCTCTCTAGTTGTCCATTTACCTACATTAGTATCCTGGGCTTAGCTAGTAAAGCAAAGTAAGAAGCAAAAACAGGAATAGCAGCAATAACAGTGGAAAGAACAGCAAGGCAGCCAGCTGTCTTGATGACAGTATCCAGCTGTCTTGATAATAGTAGCAAGAGACCCAGTCCCCAAAGGTGCAATGATCAGCCAGAGCTAGCAGGAATCACAAGGCCCCACTGATTGACAGGAAGCAGAGCTGGCCCCATGCATCTCCCATCATCCACAGGAGCAAAAATGGAAGCTACTCTGATGACTGGCTGGAGCTAATGCAAGAACCATGAGGCTTGCTGATTGATAGGAAGTGAAGCACAGACCCACACAGCTCCTACAATCTACCAAAATAGACCCAAGAACTGTGCAACTCTGACAGCAGTGATGGGGAAGGAACTATGAGAATCATTGCTTGAAAAAGAGAGGCTACTACTTGATAGGCTGAGTAGTAAAAGTGACAAGGTGTACATCTATAATGGCAGCTGCAAAAGAGGCACAGCTTGAAGATCAGCAGTTAGTAGTAACAGAAACTGGAGTAGAGGCAGATGGGCAGTAATAGCTACCTCCATAGCAGCAGCAATGGCAGCAGTCATAGCAGTAAGAAGCTGAATAGTTCAAGAGGAGTGACAAGGACATGAAGAAGAGGAATGGTGGAAGTAAAGAGAGGATTAGAAAGCATGGAGAGCTGAGCCTGCAGGGAAGAAGTTGATGAGAACCTGAAGAGAAACTGTAAGCCCTGGTTGCTACAAGGGCTCTACAGAGTTGCCAAGTCTTTATGACCAAGGGTTTCAGACACTCTCTCAGGAGTTGTAACACTGGCCACTGTCAGTGCTGAGGATCCCAGTTCCTAGGGCTGCTGGAAAGCTGCAAAGCCAGTTGCTGTCAAAGGGTTAGGATTCATGACCTCTTCAGCCTACATAAGGGTTGTAGCACTAGCTGTAATGCTACTTACTGTTCTAGTCTGCAGTTATTTTAGTCTGCCTGTTGTCATTACTCACTGCCCTAAAACTCTCAGGGATACAGACACTGGCAAAAACCAGCACTTGAAGAGCAATTCTTGCCTACCCACAATTTCTATCTAGGTAAAGAAAAGGGACCCCAATCAGCTGATTAGTAACTTTTTCACTTTTTCAAAATGTGTGCACCATGCTTGTGAGACTAAAAGCTTCTATGTTGTTTTCTTTTGTAGATTGCTTTCACTTCATAATTCACAAGGAAGAATCACATATTTCTAAGAAAAATGAAAAAGCAGAGCACCAATCAACAGCCATTTCCAACTGCTGGAGTCTGATTACTTATTAATTCAGTAGGCAAGGCTGACTGGTCTGTAAAGCAGAACGTCCTCTTGTCAGTCTTGTTTCTATTGCAGCCAGTGCTCAGGGTTCAGATCAGTTCTTTATTGCCTCTAACACTGAGCAAAGTATTGCTAGTCATTTTATTTGTTTTTACCTCCTCATTACCCACAAACTTCCAAGATTAGAAAGCACAATGCATTATTACATATTATATCACTGGAACATTCCCTCATCCCAAAGGGAAACATGGTTGCTAAAATGCATCCTCAGGATGCCAAAATATTAAATATCCCACAGAAAATTCTCAGGATCTATTTTGTGCTTGATATACTCCTAAGAACATAGAAAACTTGGATATTGATTAGTTACTGACTCTCCCATTTCAGACGAAAGACTGTCCACATTTTGAAAAAAAGTATATAGCTCATTAAAACATATTAATTTGGCATCAGAAATTATCAATGGATAGTAATCAGCTGAAGTGAGAGTTAAATGTTCAATTTAAATAGATGCATTTAGCAAGAATTTTAATATCGCTACAAGAATAATAAATCATCTGTTATCTTTAATGATAGAAAAATGTGGTATTGCTGTTAATCAAAAATTTGGATTAATGCTACTGTGCATATCATTTTTAAGAATCTAAATACACCATATTAAAAATGCTAAAATCATGCTGAATGGAATTTAATGGATAATAAGTCAGATAGCATCAATGTGTTCACATTATCATTATTTTAAATAAATGCCAAAATTCTAGGTAATAAATTCTGATAACTATAGTACTGTAAGGAGAAGTAAAGAAAATTTCTTCATGTTTTAGTCATAAGCACGAACATTTCAGAGCCAGGGTTACATCAGTTACTTTCTCAAGTAATTCAGATAAACAGTTATTTATTTACTCATTCATCAGATGTTCATTGAACACCAATAATAGTCCATTCAATGGGATAAGGGCTATAAATACAACAGAGGACAAGAACTGATTGCAGCCCTTGAGAAGCTAAATGTCTAATGGGCAATCTAAGCAAATGTACACATTAACTACAAATAAAGGATCCCTCTCACAGATCTTCAGTGTCATAGAAAGATTCATGGAGCTAGTAATAGGGGAAGTTGAAAATCATTTTAAGCATTCTAAACAGCAAGGACAAAAACAGTACTACAAAAACCTACTCAGAGAAAAAATGAAGTTGTAAAGTTAGGCAGATTTCATATAAAAACATCAATCTTGACATCATTTTATTATGTTCATATGATGTACATAATTAGGGAAAATGTAACTGAATGATATTGCATCAACATACAAATAATGCCATGAATAATCTGGAAGTAGTGAATTTGTTTAGTCCTATTACAGAAACAAAAATGTTAATGGCAGCTCGGTGCCATGGTGGAGGCCTGTAATCCTATCTACTAAGAACGTTGCCTGGGCAACTTAGCAAGACTCTGTCTCAAGATAAAAAATAAATTTTAAAAAGTGGTCTGTAGGTGCTCAGTGGTAGAGCACTTGACTGGCATGCATAAGGTCCTAGGATCAACCCCTAATACTGAAAAAAAAAAAAAAAAAGAGCTGCATTTTGTAAATTTCTCTAATGGTGGATATGGGGAAAGCAGAGATGGCTCTATTCCCTGATGTTATACTATCGCTTCTGAATAGCTTACTAGAGTGACAACTCAGCAATAAGAAATCTATCAAGGACTTTCTATCAAAATTTAAAGCATACATTACTAACTTAGGCTAAGCAGTGGTAGAGAGGGAGGCATGGTGGCACAAGCCTACAATCCCAGTGACTCAGGAGGCCACAACAGGAGTTGGCAAGAGTTCAAGGCCAGAGATAGCCTGTGTAATTTAGTGAGACCCTGACAAAGAATAAAAAGTAAAATCTGAGCTGGAGTGCAGCTCAATGCTAGAGCATTTCCAAAATATGTGTCAGGCTCTGGATTCAAGTCCCAAGTATCACAAAATAAGTAAATAAATCAATATTTTTTTAAAAAATAATTAAGTAAAAAATACAATGGGGAAAATTTCTTAACCTTAAAATTGAAAGATGGATTTTCGAATATGGGCTAAAAAAACTATAGTTATTACTGGGTCTGCACAATTATCCACTCATTAGTTACAGATAACTTTTTACATTTCATTTTACATATGATTCATGTATACATTTACAAATATACAGTATCGAATATGAGCTAGATAAAAGATGTTGGACATATATTTATATATTGCAATCCTGATCATATGTATCACAGAAACTTACCTTAAATGATCTATTTACACGTGAATTTTTCCAAAATGTCAATGGAGTTCATTAACACTTCATAAGATTAGAAAATAAAATATTGTGGTGAGTTCTACCATAATCTGAAATTATGCCAAAATATAAATTAAAACTTCTAAAAACAATTGAAGAGTTTTGTTTTTCAGAACAGTGGTATTCTGCAAGATAAATCTATGCCATGCAAGATATTGAGAACCCCATCCTTTAAAATATATAGATACTAGCTTTCCCAATAATCATGAGGAACAATTATGATTCCCTATGCCTACAAAGAGCCTGCAGCTGTAGCACTGTGGCATCCAATCCCATCAGATCTTGGAAGCTAAGCAGAGTTGGGCCTGGTTAGTCCTTGGATGGGAGACTGCCTAGGAACACCAGGTGCTGTAGGCTTGGGAGAAAGACCCGGCAACCTACTCCCAAAAAACAATAAGGCCACTGAAAACCCTATGAACAGCAGAGAAGCACTGACAATGGCATTTCTCTTGTTGTATGTAGGGTCTCTATGAGTCAGACACCAACTGGATGGCACCTGACAACAACAACATACCTACAAAAGCCTCTGGAGACACAATACCACACCAAGTTAACAACACTTAATAGGGATATTTATCCAAGTTTTTATATTAATGTTATTCTTCTCTAAATATCTTGACATACACCTTTTCACAACTATTGTTGTTGTTATTAGGTGCTGTCAAGTCGGTGTCCGGCTCATAGCAACCCTACATACAACAGGAGAAACACTATTGTCAGTGCTTCTCTGCTGTTCATAGGGTTTTCAAAGGCAGATTGATTTTGGGGAGTGGGTTGCTGGATCCTTCTCCCAAGCCTACAGTACCTGGTGTTCCCAGGCAGTCTCCCACCCAAGTACTAACCAGGCCCAAACCTGCTTAGCTTCTGAGATCTGAGGGGATCTGAAGCCACAGTGCTATGGCTGCAGACCTTTTCATAACCATAGTATACTGATGTTTTTTTTTTCTAAAGTTATCCTCAGATAGTTCACAGCTGTTTATGAACAATGTTATACTATGCCTTGAAGACTAAATTTTGAAGTCAGTTCATGTTGAACATGAAATATTTTAATATCATTCTTATTACAAAATGCTATTAAAACTTTTCTGTATTTTCACTTAACAAATTTATTTTTAAATACTACTCAACTCTTATTTTATTATATGGTTTCAATGTATTTATGTTATGTATATTATATAATATACTCTAATCTTTTTGTCTATAAAGTATAATTTTATTTTTATGTTAATTTGGTTATCTTAGTTTATAGGGGATGAGAATGTGTATTCATAATAAAAACAATGATGCTTATAAGGAATTAAATAAAATATCTCACATATATAAACTAAATCATAGATTGCTTGGTTAGCACTTTATGTTGTAATGAATTTATTGTTATTAGATGTCATCAAGTCAGGTCCAACTCATAGTGACCCTCATAGGGTTTGCAATGAGTAATTCTTTTGGAATTGTTTTTAAAATGGGCTGCCACTTCCTTCTCTCATTTTTGCGGTGCTGGGGATCGGACCTAGGAACTCAGAGATCATGGAGCAACACTCTACAAACTAAGCTAAATCCTAACCCCCTAACATGTTTCGAGATTGGTAAATATGTCCAGTAAGAGAAAAGCCATGTGAAAAACAAAAATGTATGAATAATTTGAAGTATTCAATTTTATCTAATTCTCAGATTCTCTCCTAGAAAAAATTGGAAATAACATTTGGTCATGCTCATACTACAAATAATTATCACTTTATGTGCAAAATAAATAGGTAATCAAAAATTTATGAAATAGCTGATACACAAATATACATGCATGCAAACCTTAGACTTATACACTCACATACAGAACAAGCTTGCTTTTTCAAAACTATAGCACATACATAGTTAAATAATAAACATTTCCTTACTACAAATTAATAAATTTTGAGTGTATAGTAATTCAACATAGATCAATGAATCTAATGTGGTAAACAAGAATAAAGTGAATATTTTTAATAAATAAAGTTAAACTTTTCATAATTGTTAAGTGTTATGAGTCATTTATTCAGCTAAGAACTTACTACAAATATCTCATACACTGAATTCTATGTGGTAATTATCATAATATTCCCATTTTTCACATAAGGCAACTGAAGCAACTATTCTCAAACACAGTCTATATATTTTTAAAAATTTACCTCAGCTACTCTTGTAATGATTTCTGTTTAAAATAATTCTGACATATTATTTCAGATAGTAATAATCTACCGAGCTAAATGTTTTGCTAAAACCATTTTAGATACATGAAAATAAGACATCAATAAACATCAGCTTTTCTACAGAAACAATTAAACACATTACAATGAATTATCAATTTTTATAGAAGTTAAAAAGAATGAGATATAGAGGATGAACTTTTTCCCTATGTATCTGAAGATAGTTTCAACTAATTCAGTCTTTTGTAATAACTCAAGGATGTATATTGACAGATGAACATGTGATTGGAAGTCCACATTGAATATTGGCAGATGGAAATGTTACTGGAGATGCATATTGGATATAGATGAATTAATCAATAACTACTTTATGTGGTCAGAGATTTTTGTGTGCATCATATATAAGCCATGTAAACATTGCAACCTTTTTATTGTTTCTGATTGTTATAAGAAAGTTAATTTAAACCTCATTTAAGGGGCTGATTTCTTCCTCATGTAGAACGGAGTTTTGAGAAATGTAGGCTCATATTTCATAAAGATGTAAATATCATCTTGAAGTGAAATGTCTACCAGAAAAACAAATATACAATGAAGAGAATAGAAGTATTTCCTCTATAAAAATCAAAAACGTGTACTGTGAATCCTTTGAATTATACTACACAAAGAGAATTAATTTTAAAATTAAGAACTCATGAACAGCAGAACCTTGATTATGTTCATATCAAGAAAACTCTTTGCATTTTTAAATTTTATGTTACATTTTTAAAAAAAACAAAATTCTCTGTGGGAGCACTGTACTGTAACACAAGACAGGGGCTTAATCTTGATTATAGGGCACTTGACTCTATCTTGAAAAGCTAAGAAGATTGATTCTTCTTGGTCTCAATTGGGATGTACTTTTGTAGTATAGCTGTTTCTTCTGTGCTGGTTGTGACCACCGCCATTTGAAACAGAGTTGTGGTGAAGACCAAATGAAGACATTGGCCTGCAGTCATGACAACAAAATAAACATAAATACATAGCAGATAAACTAGGCCTACAGCAATGGTAGTGGGTCTCTTAGCCTTTCATCTTGGAGGGAAGGGAGAGGGTCATGAAACCCTCAAGAGATCCTCAACTGACCTCCTCCTCCTAAGATTCCAGTCACCACACTATAAGAAGTAAACATTTGATGAAGGGTGGGATTTTTTTGATGGAGTAGCTGCCCATAAGTCACCCATGCTCCCTTATGTGACCCCAAAAAACTCATTAATTTGCCAAATTGGAATTGATAGAATCTTTCTTTGGTCTGTGGGCTCTCTATTTGGGGTGAATGGACTTTTTAAAAAATATCCCAGAATATTCACTCAATAACTTTCTATAGTATTACTTAGAAAATTTATAAGAAAGAGTAGTATGCTGTCCAAACTACATTATTTCATTCTGATTAACCAAATTCAGGATCCCTAAAAATGCTTTCATCCACCAAGACACTAAATAGACTTCTTTTAAATTATATTTTGCATGTTGCCTGAAAGAAGAAATTTTTCTAAAGTCCATAGGCTTGTGTAAGAAAAGAAATTAAAATAGTAAAGTCTCAATTATCTATACACAAATCAGTTTGTGCTGGGTAATCGGCACATGCCTGCAGTCCCAGTGACTCAGGAGGCTGAGGCAAGAGGATAGTGACTTCAAGATTAAAGGCAGCCTGAACAAATGGGTAAGACCCTGTCTCAAAATAAAAAGCAAAAAATATAAAAAGGGATAGGGGTATGGCCGGGCTGGGATTTAGCTCAGTTGGTAGAGCTCTGCGCTGTAGTCTCTGAGGTCCCGAGTTCAATTCCCAGCACCACAAAAATGGGAGAGGGACCTGGCAATCCACTCCCAAGGCAATCCCGAAATAGCCATTGAAAACCCTATGAGGGTCGCTATGAGTCGGATACCTACTCCATGGCACTTAACAACAACAACAGGGGTATGGCTCACTCATAGAGACCTTGTCCAACATGAATGAAGCCTGGAGTTTAACCCCTAGTACTACAATATAATAATAAAAATAATAACAGTAAATAAACTTGACACACGGCTGTAATCCCAGAGACTCAGAAGGCAGAGGCAGGAGGATCGCAAGTTCGAGACCAGATGCAGTCTGCGTAATTTAGTGAGACCATGTCTCAAAAAATAAAAAAGAAAAAAATAGGGCTGGTGGTGCATGTTAGTGGTACAGCACGTGTAAAACATGTAAGCACAAGGCCCTGGGTTCCACCCCTTGTTGTTGTTGTTGTTAGGTGCCGTAGAGTTGGTATCCGACTCATTGCGACCCTCTGTACAACAGGGGAAACACTATTGTCAGTGCTTCTCTGCTGTTCATAGGGTTTTCAATGGCAGATTGATTTTTGGGAGGGGGTTGCCAGGTCCTTCTCCCAGCCTACAGCTTCTGGTGTTCCCAGGCTGTCTCCCATCCAGGTACTAACCAGGCCCGACCCTGCTTAGCTTCCGAGATCTGACGGGATCAGATGCCACAGGGCTATAGCTGC
This sequence comes from Pedetes capensis, assembly GCA_007922755.1. Lineage (NCBI taxonomy): Eukaryota > Metazoa > Chordata > Mammalia > Rodentia > Pedetidae > Pedetes > Pedetes capensis. The sequence goes on along the minus strand of VMDO01007762.1, from coordinate 38,862 downwards.
AGGTGGTTCCACCCCTAGTACTGCAAAATTAATTAATTAATTAATTAATTTAATTTAAAAAACAAATAATAATAATAAATAAATTTTACTCTGTCAAAATGTATTAATGAAAAACAAAAGAAATATTTTACTCAAAATGCAACTAATATAGAATCCAAAAATTTTTGTTTTATTGAATATTTTTCCAAATGAAAGAAACTATCAAGATTGAACATTATGTTTCTCTCTGATAGTTAACATAATTTTTAATTTTTAAGTCATAAGTTTAAATATGGTAACTATATTAAATCAACTGCCCTAGTCTATTATTGTTCCATTAAAAATAAAGTCTAGCTACATTGCATTTGTCAGATGATTGGCAATGGAATTAAAGGAAAACATCAGATATTCTAACAAGTAAATGCCAAAAATAAAACATTGCTCCTATATCCAAAAAGAAACAAGATTTTATTTCCTAACTATAATGTTGGAGAGTGTCAAAATCCAAGATCTTACAGTTTATAGTTCCAAAGAAATGAAAATCAAAATTCTTAGGTTAAAGACCAAATTAATTAGTCTTTTATCAGCACTGTTCACCTTCTTGAAAATCTTAAAGAAACTAAAGTCTAAAATTCATTATCCTCATGGCATTAATATGATCAGTCTTAGCCAGAGAGTTTTCTATGTGGAGTTTGTTTACAAGCTCTCCCTAAGGCCTTGTAATGCCCATATTTATTTCAGAATCTTACAATTTTAATGAGTATTTCATGTACCATGCTTTGCAGGAATTCTTAGTACACCACAAATTAGTATAACGCAATCCATGCTGACAAAATTTGGAAAGCATGCTAACCTCTTAAGGGCTTATATTGGAGAAATTTATATTTTTTAAATCCCATTATTTATGTAACCCGACATAATAGCAAAACCTCAAAGGACTCTCAGGGACTTAGAGAAGACAAAGAAAATCATGGCTTCCCTATTATCAGGATAGTGGGCAGTCCAAGACAGATGTCCTATGACTAGTAATATCCTCCTTTGAACCTAAAAGCAGATTAAAAAACAAATATATTACATATTGGTGCATAAATTTGAATGCGTTAAACTCCTTATGCACATATAATTATTAATCAATTAGATAATTATTAAAAGTAAGATTAGATGAATTTGCCAATACATTTCATTTTATTTTGTTTTCTTCTCCTTCTTCATCTTTTTTTTTTCCTTTATCTTTTCTTTTAAGACAATATCTCACAATGTAGTCCAGGATGTTCTGGAACTTACCTCCTAAGCACTGGTATTACAAGCACATGCCACCAGTCCTGGTTCAGATTTATCAATATATTAAACACACACACACACACACACACACACACACACACACACACATACACACACACACATACATGTTTATGTATACACATACACATATATACTCTTAATATATTTAAACAACTCAGCTAATTCTATGACCAAGGACATCAAAGATTAATCTTGGCAGCAATCAATAACTTCTGTTTTAGTAAATTCATTTCAATTCCTTTGAAAACACTAAAGTTGTTTTATGATTAAACTCTTATTTTTCCTGGTTCATGTTTCTGAGTCATCTTTAAGTGTTTAATCTTTCTTCATAAGCTGTATTCAAATAGGAAGTGGTCCTTTTTAAAGTAAGAATGCCAAAGTTTAAATATGTAGCCCATATATCACAATGCAAAGAATTGTATCAAATTTATCTGCTACATTTTTCCTACAGGACAAACAAAAATATTGCCAATATCTGTTGGCATTCTCTTGAAAATTAAATGACAGTCCATGTGAAGAACTGAAAATATTTTATGATCTATAGTCCACACTCATTAAATAATGCCTATTATGTTAATTGGCCTGCAGCCATAGCCCTGTGGCATTCGATCCCATCAGATCTGGGAATCTAAGCAGGGTCAGGCCTGGTTAGTACTCGGATGGGAGACCGCCTGGGAACACCAGGTGCTGTAGGCTTGGGAGACAGACCAGGCAACCCACTCCCAGAAATCAATCCACCATTGAAAACCCTATGAACAGCAGGGAAGCACTGACAGTAGTGTTTCGCCTGTTGTATGCAGAGTCCTTATGAGTCGTATAACAACTCAAAGGCACCTAACAACAACAATAGCAACAACATGTTAAATGCATGAAGTCTTAAGGAGATTCTATTTCTACTTTGTGACCTTTCTGCTTGTTCTTGTTTCTCTTAGCTGATTGGCTTGATATTTGTTCTGGTTTCCGGGTTTGCTGTTGTTTTCTTACGTTAGTAGTGATTTCAGTTAGACAGCACTTTACTGGTGGAAATGATCTGCAGTGTTTGTATTTCCTTATGCCAGGAACTACAGGGAAGCCACTTTCCTTGGCAACTACATCTCCTGTGTATACTGGATAAACTATAGTGTGAATTTACATCCCAAACCACCAGTGTTTGTGTGATGATTTTCATAGAAAACTGTATTTCACATATAAAACTTAGGATAAGACAAAGTTGTCTCCTTGCTTTTTTCTGTTGATAGAAGGTTTTCTTATTTTATTCCATAGTTTATCATGAAAGGTGGCATCTTTTTGAGATTTTATATTAAGTGAGTTTCTCAGTTCCAACAGATCCTGCAGATCCATGATGCCAATAACCTTAACCAAGAGCTATAAATATAAGCTTCTTGGGTACAGGGATAGATGACAAATTGAAATGTGTCTTGTACAGCAAAGGATCAATGCATGCTTATTTCTCTAGTTTCATTTTTGCTTTTGATGTGTTGGCATTCTAGTGTTTACTGAACTTTTTTAAAGTCTCATATATTTTAAAAATAATTTTAAATATGCTTTATCAAGTATTGTTACATGTGTGGGAACATACCATTTTATGTTTGTTGTTGTTGTTGTTAGGCACCCTCAAGTCCCTGTCTGACTCATAATGACCATACCTACAACTGGTGAAACAGTATTCTTAGTGATTCTCTGCTATTCATAAGGTTTTCAATGGCTGATTGGTTTTTGGAAGTTGGCTACTGGGTCTTTCTCCAAAGCCTACAGCACCTGGTGTTCCCAGGCAGTCTCTCATCCAAGTACTAACCAGGCTCAACCCTGCCTAGCTTCCGAGATCTGATGGGATCGGATACTACAGTTGTTCAGCTGCAGGCTTTTTATGTTTAGTTACACAAAGAAACATATTGCAAGTTATAAAAATCATCTAATTTACTTTCAGGAAAATGTTTCAGGCTAGCGTGTACAAAAGTGATGAGGCAAGAGTACTTATAAAGTAATCAGTTTCGAAGATATTGCACTAGTCTTAATGTAAAGAATGTTCTTATGAACTGTTTTTCAAACAGGAATAAGAATAATTAAGAATGGTAAAATTTTGGAAGTAGAGTCTACAAAATTCATTGACAAAGCAGAACTTGACTGAGAAAATAATAGAAAATAAAAGTGACTTCTAAGAGTGTATTTTTAAAAATTATTGTGCAAATTTCATATACAGTATATGATGTTAGATCCAACTCAACGGAAACGGCACCTAACAACAACAACATATGAGGGTATGGGACATATATAAAAAGTAAAAAAAGTTATCATCTGAAGCAAATTAACATATTCATCATCTCACATAGTTTCCCATTTTTCTAATTTTTATGGTAAAGCAAATTCTACTTAGCATAATTTTCATATACAGTAAAATTTTATTGCCTGTAGTCATCATGTTCATCCTGCATATCTCCAGCTTTGTATTCTCTGGCATACAACACCCTAATTCCTCCCCTTCCCCCCACTTGGTAACCACTGTTTTGTTCTCTACCTGTTTATTTGAATAGAATTTTAGATGACACTTATAAATCGAAACATAACAGATTGGCAAGGCTGTGGAAAAAGTGAATTTTAGAACACTGTTAGTTGGAATGTAGATTGATACAGCTATTATGAAAAGTAGTATGACTGTTTCTAAAAAAATTAAAAGTAGAGATACTATCAGACCCAGCAATCTCTCTTCTGAATATATGCCCAAAGGAAATGAAATCACCTCATAAGGGTAGTGAATGCCAGTGTCCACTGCAGGGTTATTCACAATAGCTAAGACATGGAAATAACCTGTCTATCAGCAATTAAATGAATACAGAAACTGTGGCACATGTTTACAGTAGAAAATCGAAAAAAAGAAAAAAAAAGACTTCTAAGAGTTCAGAGCGTAGGTAGAAGTGTAGTCCAATTAGTTGGGTAAAATATGCTAATTAAGCAAATCTCTGATGGAGGCAATATGGGCTAAAATATTGCTTCAGAAAACTGACAATAAGGTACAGTAAATATATCAGGGAGAAGGCCCTGGCAATCCACTCCCAAGGAAATCCTGAAGCACTCAGCCATTGAAAACCCTATGAGGGTCGCTATGAGTCGGATACCAACTTGACGGCACCTAACAACAACAACAAATATATCAGGGGTGTCCTTTTTTTATTACTTGATAAAGGTACCAATAATTAAGACACCTAAAGTGACAGGAGAAGATTTTCATGGAATGCTGATATTTGAACTCAGTTTTAAACACTCTGAACTTAAGATGTTTAGGGGATAATCATGTGGATATTTCAAAGGGATTTTTTTAAATAAAAGATTAATCTCTAGGGTAAAATTTTGAACTAAATAACTTTAAAGATATTTACATTATTTATCTAACTTTCTGTATTTAAAAATATATGAACTTTATTGGAGTTATTGGATACATTTTACAAAGTCAGGAGGACATACCAAAACAGTAAATAAGATTATAGCACAATATCAATGATATTCCAGGTCTTGTCTCAGATGTGAATGTATTTTGCCTGTAATTTAGCTTTATTTGTAACATCTACGCTTTGAATTAATAAATTCCACCTTGACTTCAAACTATTCTGTTGTGAATAACAAATGGATTAAAATTAAGGTCTAGAAAAAAATTACTAATCTTTTGTTGAGACGCATACCCTCAATGTCGTATATTATGTAATATTGCTTCCAGGCTGAAATCTGCAAACAACGAAATGCTACAACTAAACTTTGGCCAAAACACAGGATTTTATTTTAATGGTCCCAATATTTTCAAATTCTTCACTTGAAGCATAGGGCACTCTCCAGAGAACAGAATCAATAAACCTTGAAGATTGCATATGGAACATTATTTAAACTAGGAGCTGAAGGGAAGCTAGCAGATGCTAAAGAGCACTGAGGGTGAACTACAGAAACCTGCCAGGGACAACAGGCACATAAATGAAACCTGCATCCACGAGGATGGTAACTGTGGCATAATGAGAATAGTAAGAGCAGAAAGAACACGGACACTGGCTACCTGACAGAACAGTAAGCCCCTATGTCAGTGCAAGTCCACAAAGCTGGTATTTTCATTCCTTCATTTAACAGAATGATTGAGTTTCCCAGGGGTAGATTTAGTTATAAGGGTATAGAGTGAAAAAAGATTCTCATAGGAATATTGGTCATTATGACACACCATTTATGTACTTACAGTGGCATTCACTGCCGCTATGGAAGCCATAGGAAGAATACTCGACTCAGGAAAGGCATCTGCCAGAAAATTAACCCAACTTTCAAAGTTGAGAGAAAAGCATGTGTAAGGGAAGAGAGGCAAGAATCAGTAAGTGCTTGGGGGCTTTGGCTTTTCCAATGTGTCTACAAAATAGATAAGAGGTGAATATAATAAGAAAAGGTGAGGTTGGAGAGGTTTTATTTTTAAAAAAGCTGACATTATGAATGATTTTCTATGATAGACCAAGGAGTTTCCATTTATTTATTTATTTATTTATTCATTCATTCATTCATTCATTCATTCAGGGGCTGAACCCAGGGCCTCACACATAATTTTTGCAAGCATTCTACCACTGAGCTACATCCTTAGCCCCCATTTAATTTTTGTTTGTCTTTTTTTAATCTTGAGAAAGGGTCTCCTTACTAAATCAAGGAGTCTGCCTCTAGCCATGAACCTGCAATCCTCCTCCCTCCACCTCCCAATTCTCTGGGATTCTAGGCATGCTCCACTGTGCTTGGCTCCACCTTTATTTTTAAATGACTAGGAGATTAGGTATGACAGCACATGCCTCTAGTCCCAGCACATGAAGTCTGAAGCAGGAGAATCATGAGCTTGAGCTCTAGAGTTCAAATTGGAGGCCAGCCTGGGTTTTTTAGAGATACCTTGTCTCAAACACAAAGGCAACAAGAAAAAAAGGCCAGGCACATACCTGTTATATCCCAGTGATCCAGTGATTCAGGAGGTAGAAGCAGGAGAATTGTGAGTTCAAAGCTAGAGGCAACCTGTGCAATTTAGCAAGACCTTGTCCCAAGATAAAAAATAAAAACGGGGCTGGGGATGTAGTTCATTTGTGTAGTGCTTACAAAAGTATGCACAAGACCCTGAGTTCAGCACCCCAATACCAAGAAAAAATATTATGGACAGCAACTGCATTACTTTAAATAGAAGGACAAAAGCAATATGCGCTTTGTCAGCAGGGTGGAGAGTGTCACAGAGTAAGGCAAAATCCATACGATACTTTATAAAAAACACTACCATTTAAGAAGCCATAGTAAAAGATGAAGTGTAGAGATATTTTGCAAACAAGAAAGCAATTATTAGACAATAAACTGTGTGGAAGTCATTAAAATACACTCATAGGTACTCTATGTTTAGATGACTTTTCTAAGAAAAATACATAAGGGCTCATTATTTAATTAAATAGGAAAAAGGATAACTAAATGTAAAAATGGATGTAAACCTTTGGCTCTTCTTTCTTTTCAATGAATAGCCATAATAAAATAGAATAGAAATTTAACTTTTCAGACAAGTTACATATCAGAAACTAACTTTCTGTTAACTGCTTGAAAGTAACATACCTAAACATAAACCTGTTTTGGCAACAGAATAAAGACATAGCAAAAGTTAACTTTACACATCTGGAAAACTGAAAATTTTCATAACCATCGATATTTTGCCTTTAATTTTCAGTAATCATATATTAAGAGATATGGAATGTTCACTAGTTTTTAAACTGTTACACGATAATACTCAGACAATGTAGGTAACAGTAGCAAAATATAGTCAAGAAAAAGTTGCTATTTTTTTTACATATGCAGTAATAGAAAATGCCTTGCTCTCTCATTAAACTGTATTCTAATAATCAGAATGTCTTAGATTAAAATTAAATATTTCATTATTTCATGTATTCAAGAATTATGTTAATAAATTATTCTTAGGACCTTCAGTGATGTAAATTACTGAGCTAGAAATCACAGATATGGAGACATTCCAAAAGACTAAGTAGATAATTATTTACTTACAGAAATATGCAGAGCCTAGCTCGGTGGCTCATGCCTGTATTCCCAGCAGCTCACCAGGTGGAGGCAGGAGGACCGCAAGTTTGAGACCAGAGGCAGTCTGCATAACTTAGTGTGACCTGTCTCAAAAAGTAAAAAAAAAAAAAAAAACAAAACAAAAAACACGGGCTGGGGGTGCAGCTCAGTGGTCCAGCATTTGCAAAGCATGCAAGTGCGAGGAGGCCCTGGGTTCACCTGGGTTCAACCCCCAGTACCGTTAAAAAAAAAAAGAAAAAGAAAAGAAAAGAAAAGAAAAAGAAAGAAATGTCATGCAAACATAAATTTATAATAAAAGCCAGTTAATTCAATGACTCAATACAAATGCATACAGAGTTATGAAAAGCCTATATTAGCCATGTAAGTTAACAGTCAGCAGAGGCTTTCTGGCTAAGGTTAGTGTACCTAGAGTAAAAAATGGGTAAACATTATGGAAAAACATGAATTAATTGGGCAAAAAGAGACAATATTTTTCTGAAATATTTACTCAAACCATGATAGAGACAGGTGAGAAATGTAGCCTTTCAAAAAAAAAAAAAAGGAACCATAAATATTTTGTTTTCATCCTTGTATTGGAAAGAGGAGGGACAGATTTGAAGGTAACAAATTCCTATAGATATCCAGGATAGAGGGAATGACATTTGAAGTAGCATAGATGATACTCAAAGGAATGAAAATTAGTAAAATCTGAAATGATGAGAGTAGACCAAAGCAGTAACAGTGAAAATCAGTTAGATAAATTTGAAAACTGGGTATAGGGGGTTAAAGGAATGTAAGAGACAGAAATAAAAGAATGCATGCACAAAAGACAGTGTGTTTGGATAACTTGGTGAAGTAAACAAATCCCTTGAAAAATACTAGAATAAAATGATATATGAAGATTCTGAACAGCCACAAACCTGTATTGATACTAGAATCTTAATCTCTACTGTTAAAATCTTTGCACAAACGAACCTGTAGGTGTAAATGACTTTACTCCTGAAATATAACAAACATTTAAATGACAAATTCTGGTAATTTTATAAAAATTTTCTCTGTAATAAAAAGTAAGAACTTTCTACAAATCATTTAATGACACTCATTTTATTGCAGTAGTGGAGAGTTTATAGCACAGGGTTTGTGCATACTTTGCAAGCACTCTACCATAGGGCAAGCTCTAGCCCTATTTTTTTTGTATATATTAAGACAAAGTATCTCTAAATTATGCAGGCTGCCTCTGTCCTCGAACCTTCAGTCTTCTTGCCCCTGCCTCACAGACATGAGCCACCACATCTGGCTGACACTCAAATAATATTGATACTAAACCTTGACATGATGATTACAGAAATAAAAATACATAATAACTTCAGCCAGGAACACAGATGCAAATATTCAAAACAACATATTATTAATTCCGATCCAAGAATACAAAAATGATATTTCATTAGTGATAAAACAGTAAACACAATCTTTATTATTTATAACCTTGAAAAGATTCACTTGATAAAATTAAGGATTTTTCAACAATGTATATATAGTTGGTAATAGATATGCAGTTTAATCAATTACAGAATGTATTTTAACCCATCTAACATATGTCTTATAAAAACATTTTTAAATTAATGAAATATCAGCAACCCAAATTTAAGTCTGAGAGATAGCCACTTCATGGTCAAATATTTCTAAATAACTTATAAATATAGAAAGATGCTCAACTTTTATGTAGCCAAATTACCTAGAATTCAAATTAAACCAACTATGAGGTGTCAATGCATAATCAATACAATGGACAATATTTTTCTAAAAAAGCAAAAGTAAGAAAAAAATATCTAACAGAATTTTGATGGAGATTTGAAGAGTGGGAACTTCCTTGTACTGGATGAATAAATATGAATTGTTAAAACCTCATTTTGAAAATTATTTGTCATCATCTACTAATGTTGAGCAGGCAAATACTTGATGAATCACCAAGTCCAATTTTAGGTGTATATGCAGCTAATATTAATGTTTATATGCTCTAAGATTCTTATAACTCAATATTCATGGGAATGCTACACAGGACAGAAATTAAATCAGCTCAAGTATCTACAAAGAACAGATTAGACAGATTGCTATGAATGGATGCAATTGAATATTATGTAGTCATGAAAAAGTAATCATAAGCAACAACAGTTTACACATATTTAGTGAACAAAATAAGCAAGATAAAATGACATGTGCTGAGCTAATATAAATGGCTCTAAAATATAGTTGAAATTAATGTATAGTGTTTAATAGGCATATAAACATGCATGCAACTAATTGCCATAAAGTTTAGGATAATGTTTATCCACAAAAGAGAAGAGAAAGGATCGAGAAGTTGGGAGTGAGATGAAGGGTCCTTGGGGAGCTAGCTATGCTCTATATCATCACTAAGATTCTTGATATGTGGATTCACTTTTTGACACATCACTGAGCTGTAGCTTTTTGCTTTGTGTTTCCTTTGTGCTATATTCCACAATAAAAAATAGCCTAATCCTATTTGAAATGACTCCAAATGTGAAGTTGGCAGAACTTTACTATCTTGCAAGAATTTCACACTCAGCTATGAAGAAGAAGTAAAAACTGGTTAGTAGAATTCAGAATACAAAACAGAAATTTCAGCAAAGATTATGAAAAAGTATCAATGATATATTCAGGGACTAAAAGAGAGGTATTGTACTAAAGGACAAAAGATGGTTTCTTTTATTTATGAATAGTTGAATAGAACACAAAAATTTTTAATAGGTTTCTGACTTCCTAGAAAGGGCAAAGGATCTTTATAGGCCATAGGAAGGTGTTCCATTTTAAAACCTTTCTTATATTTGTCTTTTTAGCCAATTTCCTAGGAAAAATAACATAGACAACAGCCTGATAAAATTCCTACACTAAACAAAAAATGAAGAGAAATAAGGAAACAGTTGACAATAGAGCTAGCTTCTCAAGCATTATTTTCAGGTTAGAGAAAGGTTCAAATCAAAAATAATAAATTTTAACAGTATTAAATTTAAAAGCCTATTTTAATGCCTCATTTTATATTAATGTTAAAATTCAATTCTCCAATCCTAAATGTCCCATATCTGTATATTAAATGTTATTGAAATACAAAATTATGGAGAAAAACTTTAGCTATTGTTTCTGTTATTTATGGGTTAAAATATTAATTTAACTTGTAATAAAAGTTGAGGTAAATTTAGAATATAAAATTAGATGCACAGTCTCCATAGCAATTTGAACAATAATCTACATCAAGTGTCCTCAACCCCTGGGCCACAGCCTGGTACTGTTCTATGGCCTGTTAGGAATTGATTCATCCCCAAACAATCCCCAACTCCTCTGTCCTTGGAAATATTGTATTCTACAAAATCTGTCAGTGGTGCCAAAAAGGTTGGGGAACACTCTCTTTAGACTAAGAGTTGCAGTTCAGAAATACAGTGATATGTCATAAGAAAGGAAGCTGTATGGTAAAATGTTTGTTCATTGTGACTAAAGGATGGTTCAGAGAATGGAAAATTATCACAGAAGAAAGACATTTTAGTGGTTATCATGTTAACCTATGAAAGGGTGGTTTTATATTAAATTGGATTCACTTTGTATGAATACACTTTGTATGAATTCTAATTTAGGCATTTATGTATATTAGTTATAGTACTAAATGTATCACTGAATACACAATGTTTAAAACAGAACAGAAATTGTTTTATGCTCCTCAGAATACTAAAAGATGAAATAGTTAAAGAGACCCAGCCCAATGAGGACATTGCCATATTCAGTCAGTAGCTTCCAAAGTTGCTTTGGGGTTCACATTTATTCAGCCAGTAAGAAGGCAGAAACATCATGCAGCAGTACAGGGGGCCAAGGTTGGAACATATGACAATTAATTCTGTTTTCATTTCTCTGTCTAGCAGTCACTCACAGGTCCATCCCTAACTTTCAAGGAGGTTGAGAATAAGTAGGGCCTAAAATAAAAATCTTACAGCATATAAATTTAGAACAATCAATCATTATAATAAGTATTAACAGAGTAGATTCAAAAGAAACTGGTTTTTACCCTATTTGCAAACGAAGTCACTGGGATTATAGGCTACAAACACTAAAAAATAGTAAGTGTCATTCAGTTCTGCTTCTGGTTAAGACTTAAAGAGATACAAGAGCCCTTCAGTCCTCTTATAACACCCCAAAAATCATAATTATATGTGATACACTCAATGAATGAAAGAGATACTAAAAGAACTTAGAACAAAGAGACCTTTATATCAGAGGAGTGAGATATAACAGCTTCCCATGGACAAATGTCAGGTTATAGGCAAGTAATTTGCTGGACTGAGAAAAGTACAGGCAAGCTCAAAGTATTAGTAACAGTGGTACAAATCATGATAGAAATAAATATAAATGATTCAAACAAAACAATAATATCTCCAATTTAGCAATCCTTCTCTCTCCTGAACTTTGATGATAAAATAACTGTAAAAGCAAGAGCAAAATTCTCATAGAAGTCACACACAGATTTACACATTATTGTGGATTTTTGAAACAGGGGACTTCATATTGTTGAATTTAGTAGGGAAAGTTAGGCTTGTACCCCTCCTGACACAACTAATGACAAAATCAAAGACATTAGTCACTCAGGATTGTTGGATGAGGTTCTAGTTATAGAGAAATTCAATCTTAGTAAAACCTACTTTAAAATCAACTCAAACTTTGATGAAATTAGAACCAACACTTACTCAGCTAGCCTGAAGATACATGAAAGAGTTGGTATTACATATAATAAATAATACCTAAAATATAATTTTGAAATCTTACTTTTCTTTCATGAAAAGCATAAAACATTTTTAATGAAATATACATAAATGTAAACAAATTGGACACCAAATTAGAAAAGAATCAACAGAAATCAACCCTCATTTACCTAGATATCTGGCATTAACAGGCAGGGGAGCCATTTTATCTTAGAATTCATAGGAAAGACTGCAAAAAGGAGTATTATATAAGCAAAGTAGATAGAGATATATAAAGTATTTTTAAATGCATGTTTTAGAACTGAGAATTCAATATCTGAAAAAAGGAAAGAAAGCAAAGTAACTAGTTTAAAAGCAAAATGGGCACTGTGGAAGAAAATATCAAGGAACTTGCAGATTGGTCAATATGAATCACTTAACCAAAGAATGGGAGAAGGACCTGGCGACCCACTCCCAAAACAATCAGCCATTGAAAACCCTATGAGTAGCAGAGAAGCGCTGACAACAGTGTTTCGCCTGTTGTACGGTATGTAGCGCCTGTTGTATGCTATGAGTTGGACAACCACCAACGAATACATAGAGGAAAAAAGATACTAAAATTAGAAAGATTTTCAATGATTTGTAGGACAAAATTAAATTGTCAATATATGTATTATTCAGAATCTGGAAAATAATAGAGGATAATGTGACAGAAGCAAAATATTTCATAATATCATTCCTTTCATGTTAGAATTTCCTGTTGCCACACAGACAGAACATTCACAACTAGGACACTAAACATGATGTTGAAAAACAAAATAAAAATAAACTCCACAAAAACAGCTAAGCAAAAGATAAATTATGCATACATAATAAACAGTCATGTATGCCAGCTAGTGATGGTGGTTTATATCTGTAATCCTAGCACTCAGGGGGCTAAGGAAAGAGGATTTTGAATTTGAGCCCAGCTTGGGTTACAAAGCAATTTCAAGAGTAGGCTAAGCTATATAGCAAGACCTTATCTTGAAAAACCAAGGTCCAGTGATGTAACTCAATGGTAAAATGCTGACCAAGCATGCACAAGACTCTGCATTGATTCTCAACACTGCAGATGCATAGATAGATAGATAGATAGATAGATAGATAGATAGATAGATAGAAGGAATAGTAAAACCAATGTTAAGAAAAATATAATGGAACATCTTTATAGTGTGAAATAAAAACATTCTATAATTCTTTATCCAATACAAATATGTACCAGAAAGACAAGATAAAGTTATTTCAAGAAATCTAAAATCCCAGAGAAGCTGGACCAGGAGAAAACAGTACTACAAATGCTATGTCAAAAACAAAAGCAAAAAAAAAGCTAAATAATATTTTAACAATGGTGTAAAGTTAAAAGAAATTAGAAAATTATTAACAAATCATGCTAAAACACCATATATCTTTGCATGAATAAATGAACCTCAATTTCTATCATATACCATACACAGAAATTATAATCAGTATGCATACACCATACATAAAAATCATAATCAGTATGCATTGATCTAAAGTGTTTTGCTCAAATATTCAGCAGTTTGCTAAATGAAATTCCAAGAAGAATATATGTGTATTATTTTACCTTATTTTCATAGGAATGTAGAGAGTTGTTACTCAGATTGAAAAGTGCAACATTTGTCAGAAATGATAAATTGTACTTCATCAGTATACATTTCCTCATCTAAAAAGCCTGGTCTGGTAAATGAAAAAGCAAGCCACTTCTGGGTAAAAATATTCATAATTACATTTGAGAAGGACTTATATCAAGAATATATAAAGGACTTTTATACCACTATAATAAAAATTAAAAGCAACCTAACTTTTCTATGTCAAAAAAGCCATCCTGAAGCTTGCTGGCTTAAGACAATAGCCATTTTATTACCTCTCATTAACGATGGGTTGACTGCAGTCAGACTGCAGTTCTGCCTATAACAGCAGCAGGGGCTTGAGTCACCATGGACAGCCACTGGGCTAGAATGCCAAAAATATCCAATGCTGAGTTTGATCTTTATTGCTCCTCTAGGTGGCTTTCCTCTCCAGGTGGCATCTCACTCTCCTGGTTTCTATTTCCAACAGAATAATTGGCCATCATACATTGCAGTTCTTATGCCAGAGCAACAGAGCAGATGTCAGGGCTTATTTGGTTTAGGACCAAGGCTGGTAGATCATTAGTCCTACCATATTCAATTGGCTAAAATGTGTTACAGGGACACTGGAGTTCAATATGTATGAGGGCTATACAAACCATGAATATCAAGAAGAGGGTTCATTGAGAGTCATTTTTGGAAACTAGATGCCACTCATCCCAATTTTTTAAAAATGTGAACAAGTTAAGCAGATCCTTCACAAAAGAGTGTATAATGATGACCAATAAGCATATGAAATTATGAAATGTTGCTCAATATCATTAATTAGAAATTAGAGCAACATGAGGTATCATAGACACACATTGAAATGTCTAGGAAAATACCAATCATTGGTAAGGATATAGAAAAATAAGAACATTCATGTATAGATAGTGGGAGATTAGAAGGATTAAAACATTTTGCAAAACAATTTGTAGTTTGTTATAATAAAATTCTATATAAAAGTACTTATGACCCAGCAGTTGCATGCCTTGATATTTACTCATCACAAATGAACACTATTCTTAATGATAAGAGTTATATAAAGTATGCAAATATCACCTATATTTCTTGATCAATATGGAATAATTAAAAAATCTATCAAAAGAGAAATAGTTATCAAACTGCTATGTACTAAAAACACAGAATACTACTCAGTAATCAAAATGGTATGAGGACACATATATACAAAATAGATCTCAAAACAGTAAGTTAAACAGGAGAAACCAAACACAAATAAATACCTACTGTAAATTTTCAACCATAAGGAGATATAGAACAGAAAATTAAACTAGATTAGTAGAAATTGTGTCAGTGGTTTACAAGTTAGAAGAATGTGATGTATTGACAGCACAGGAACATGACAATAATTTCTAGGGGTGATTGGGGCATTATCTATATTTCTCTGTATGCTTAAATATTGATTAGGGTGAATATATATGTATGTATATACATATATACATATATGTATATACATACATATATATTCATGGTTTAAAAGTTGTTCAGCTTATTTATCATATATAAAATTGGTTTAAAATCAGACTGACTCATTAACCTATGTAATAGATACTAAAATAATACATGTTGAACACTAACTGAATTCATTTCTAAACAACTATTTTCATGATTCTTTTTATTTAAAGTCTAGATAGTTCTTGCATATATCTTGGTGAGACAGGCATGACAGCTAAAATTCTAATTATCTCACACTTTTAGAGGATAAAGTCATAATTAGTGGTTCAGGAAATACTGTATAAAATATAATAAAATAACTCTGTTATTTTCTGCTTAGGAATGAGTATTTTCTACTTTGTTATTATAGTTAAGTGCCGTTGAGTCAGGTAGGAGAAAATAATTGAATATACTTTTGAAATCCACTTATAAAATTAAGTAGCAGAAATATAGGATATATGAATCCATGAAATTATAGCTAACTAAGAAAATAGAAGGATTTATACAAAAAATGCAATAAGAAGAAAAATGGAATTTCAAGAATTCTTATAGTTGACAGATTGTGAAAAATTCCAAAAAGCTGAAATAAAGATTCAGCTTGAATTGAATATGGTAGGATTGATGAAGATTCTTTAACTAATAGCTTATTAAGCAATGATTGGCCGAAACACAACTTTATTTATGAGACCATTCCAAAATTCATGGTCAATGCTAGAGTACCTGAGCCATCTAGTGTACTGCCATTAGCAAAATAAGAGATGTAGAAATATGATAACACTTCAAGGTAATAATGCAAACTGTTATGCTGGGAGTCATGAAGGAAGAACTATACTCTCCTAGAGCATCTATTTTGAAAAGTCATTTAATTTTACAATTATCTTATATGTAGATAACGAACGCTGAAATTTTATGTCCATATATCCTTATGAGTACTTTGAATTAAAATTTTGGCTATCTTAAAAATTTCCCTTTTGAGGTTTCATAAAAACAAAATTTCAAAGTTTTGAAATGGATAAACAGTAGCCCTATATTTTTAAAGAAACAATTTACTTTTATTTAAAAGGAACTTGGGAAGTTCAGGTGCCAAACTATTTCTTCTTCATATTTCTACTAGAGACTTTTATTGTTCTAATAGTGAGAGAAAGCCTGTATAAGCACTACTTTAAATACATGATAACATAATAGACCCTTTATTTGGTACTTTTATAATGTAAATGATTTTAAATTCAGTTATTATTGAGACATGGAAAATGCTCCTGGCTGTTAGGGGTGTGTGTGTGTGTGTGTGTGTGTGTGTGTGTGTGTGTGTACACATATGGTATCATGAGGTATAAAAATGATTTATAAATACTGTAATTTTACCCATATATTAAAAGAAATATTACATTTTATAACTGTGGAGTATTCAATAATTTTATCTATTAACAGATTGCACAAAATGTAAACATTTCATATCTACACATAAAGTCCATTCATTCTAGCTTGAAACCCATCCATGCCTATGATTAAAGTTTTTTTTTTCTTTTTTTCTTGCAGAAAGTGAACAATTAAGACATTTCATAATCATGAATGGTAAATGAGTAGAACTAAGTGCTAAATAATTCAACTTGAAAGGAGAAGAAAAATATACAATTGCCTGTACTATAATGAATAGATAAAAACTATAGAATTACATGATTCTAGCACATGGGTGCAGTAGCTCATGCCTATAATTCCAGCAACACAGGAGGCCGAGGCAAGAGGATCACAGGTTTGAAGTCAGAGGCAGCCCGCATAACTTAGTGAGACCCCATCTCAAAATACAAAATCAGATGGGGCATGTCCTATGGTAGGGCACTTGTAAAGTATGTTCAGGCTCTGGGATCAACCCCCAAATACCACACCACAGAAAAAGAATGCATGATTCTCTAAAGATAAGCTAAAATACCTAATACTACTTTTTAATACATTGTCCTGGTGGTGTTTTTAGGTGCACGTGAGTCTGGTCAACTCATAGTGACCCTATGTACAACAAAAGGAAATGCTCCCTAACGCTGTGCCATGCTTTGCCCTATGTCAGTGCTTCTCTGTTGTTCATAGGGTTTTCAATGGCTGATTGATTGGGATTGTTTCAGAAGTAGAATACCAGGTCCTTCTCCCATTTTTGCAGTGCTGGGGATTGAACCCAGGGCCTCAGGGTGCACAGAATGACACTCTACCAACTTGAGTTAAAAGCCAACTCCAATGCATTGTCATCCGAAAGCTTTATTTATATTATGCTGTTTCTTTTGTGAGGTGAACTTAACTACATTTAGAAACTTCATCACAAATTTATCTTCCTCAGCCTTCAATTCATTCCAATTCTGAAGGTAATTAAATATTTCACATAATGTTAATAGCAGAAGCTTCAAATTACTCTATAAGAAAATACTTAAGTTTAAATAGGAACACTCAATGTTCACTAAAGCTGTTTTGCCAACTCCCCTCAAAACACATACTAGTGTATTATATATATATTGATCAATATTACCTTCTTTCTTTCTCATCGTAGGTACTTTATTCTTATCAAAATGAATGAAACCTTAAACAGAATGCATTGATTTGTTTTACTATTACCAAGGTTATTCAAAAAAGTTGTATTAGTTTTGTTTAGCCTAAATTCTTTTTTCCTCTTGTTGTTATTGTTAAGTGCTGTTGACTCATGTCTGACTTGGGGCAACCCTACATACAACAGGACGTAACACTACACAACATTTTGCCATGCACATGATCTTTTCTTATGTTTAGCCCATTTTTGTAGCCACTGTGTCATTCCATCTAGTTGAAAGTTTTCTTTATGTTTGCTGACCCACCACTCTCTAAAACATGATATTCTTCCCCAGGGATTGGTCCTTCTTGACAACATGTCCAAAATAAGTAAGGTGCAACCTAGCCATCCTTGCTTCCAAGGAGCACTTTGGTTGCTCTTCTTCTAGGACTGATCTGTTGATTCTTTTGGCAGTCTGTGGTGTATTTAATATTCCACTTCAGTACCATAGTTCAAAAGCATCAATTCTTCTCTGTCTCTCTTATTCAATGCCCAGCTTTCACTAACATGTGATGTAACTGAAAATATCCTGGCATGTGTCAGGTGCACCTTCCTCTTCAATGTGACATGTTTAGTTTTCAACACTTTACAGAAGTCTTTTGCAACAGCTTTTCACTGTGTGATGTGTCTTTTAATTTCTTGACTGCTGCTTCCATGGGTGTTAGTTACAGAACCATGTAAAGCAAAATCTTGCACAACCTCAATTGTTTTTCTCCATTTATTATGGTTTTTCCTCTTACCAATCATTATTTACAATGATAAAAATGACAAGAAAATAACACCTCTTTTAATGTGAATAACATATTCTATTTAGTTATTGTAGAAGTCATGAGAGAAAATCTTTTTGTATCACTGAAGATAAATTTAGGTAATAGGTTGTGATAAAGTGTATTATGCAGGAAGACAAGGAATAAAGAGACCTCTGCAGTCATCTACTTTCCAGACATTTTCTTCTCAGCCACCTGAGATGTAAATATCCCCTTAAATGGTATGGTTCTTAGGAGGATTAAAAATAACTCCCACATTTAGTCAAGAAGGTTGATGAAGACTATGTGAGACACATGCCATTTCCAGCAAGTGAAAAGGACATTGTTCAGCTGAGCTTGCTTCCTTATCTAGATTACAACCATCAGGATTTCTTACTTCTCTGAGCCCATTCCTTAGAAGGCAGAGGGGATTCCTTTAGCACATTGCAGGTAAAGAGCCCAGGAATGTATCTTTCCTTTCATAAAGGCCAAAATTTCACTATAAAAGACACGTCTGATCTCAGCTCCAGGCAGTAATTGCCCCTTGCTGTTGCCTGCCTTCATTTGTCAAAGCTATGTTATCTTTAATATCCATGTCAATATTTTCTCTTTAATAAACTACATCTCTATTACCTATTATACTTATATGTCATGTATAAATTCTTCTGTGCCCAAACACAAATGAACCAATGTACTATCCATTGCATTGAGGAGGTGTCTGGGGAGGTGTCTGCTGTTGATCTCCCAGAGATGTCTCACAGACATGTCAGACCCAACAACTCATCTTCTCAGGAACAATTGGAAAATGTAAAATGGAAATATTTGCCCATAGATAAAATCCTTATAAATAAAATAATGAAAAAACTTACTGGAATATAGAATGTGATCTGAAGTTCGTAGAGTTAACATGAGGGATTTGATAAGAGTCACAAGATTATCCAGAGAGATAAGCAGCCCAAATTGGATAGGGATATCTGATAAGGAAAATCAAGATGGAACAGAGTATATAGTCTTAGCAAAAGCAAAACACAGTTCTTCAAGAAAGAACTCAGGGTCTGTGGGACTCACAGGTGTGTTCAGTGAAGCATAAGTAATGCTATGGATTTGAGCTGCTCACTTACAAACGTAGAAGAGAAGTGTCAATGATTGACAGGCAGAACTTAGAAACTTCTAAAGTAAATGAACAAGAAGTTTATGGGCATTTGCTGCAATGATGAAAGCAAATAGAAAAAGATAGAGAGACTAATGGGAAGAAAATTATTTCTGAAGTCAAAACACCATACTGTGGTAAATTATCTTTTCTGGTTGCTGTGTAATGAATTTTAAATCAATAGCTCGAGTGGAGGGTATACTTATATATAAAATTTTCAGCAAATGTGTTTTTACTTTTAAGCATTGTGGATAAAGCTGTTGTAGCAGAAAATTGCAAGTGATTCAGAAGTGGAAAAGAACAGATGAGAAATTTGAAAAATAAAACTAACAAAGGGTAAAAGATTTTGGATGGGAGGTATTAAGAGAACTTTTGCGAAGAGAAACATTAATTTGGTAGCATGTGCATCATTCATGATGGTGATGTCTAAAAATATTTCTTTCTAAATCCTTGACTCTTTTCTGTATGTTTCTTCTGTGTGTACATTTTCTCTGAAATTTTTCTTTTCAAGGTTTTTATTTGTATCCTCTGTGACATGTCCAAGTCTACAATAGCCTCTTAGCCATTCTTCACACTTCTATTAAATTTGTTTTTGAGCTGAGTGCATGTCTATAATCCCAAGTACTTGGGAGGCTGAGTCAGAAGGATCACAAATTGAGGCCAGATGCAGCCTGTACAACTTAGCAAGACTCTATCTTAAAATAAAACATAAGAAAGAAGCTAGAGGTGCAGCTCAATGGTAAAGCATTTGCCTAGTATGCATGAGACCCTGGGTTTAAACCTATGTTGTTGTTGTTGTTGTTAGTATTCTACTCATAGAGACCCTATATACAATAGGCGAAACACTATTGCCAGCGCTTCTCTGCTCTTCAGAGGGTGTTCAATGGTAGATTGATTTTGGGGAGCAGGTTGCTGGTGGGTCCCCTAAGCCTACAGCTTCTGTTTTATTTTCTGGGGTGGGGGGAGTAGGTTGCCAGGTCTTTCTCTCAAGCCTGCAGCACCTGGTGTTCTCAGGCAGTCTCCCAACCAAGTACTAACCAGGCCCAACACTGCTTAGCTTCCAAGATCTGGCAGGATCAGATGCTACAGGACTACAGCTGCAGGCTTAAACATATAGCAGTGTAAAGAAAAAAAAGTTCTGAGCCTACTTTTTATTTTTTTGCAGTACTGGTTGTTGAACCCAATGCCTTCTGCTTGCATGCTTTACAAGTGCTGTACCTTTGAGCTGCACCCTAAGACCATTTTTTTTACTTTATTTTTGAGACAGGGTCTCACTAATTTATGCAGTCTCAAACTTGCAATCCTCCTGTCTCTGCCTCTGGAGTCCCTGGGATTACAGGAATGTGCCACCCCATCTGGATACTTTTCCTTTCTACTATGCATTAAATATTTTGCAGTAAAATCCAAACAATGAAAGCCAAGCATGATGGAGGCACATACCTGTAATCTGAGAATTCAGGAGGCATAGACAAGAGGATCAAAAGTTCTAGGCCAGCTTGGCCTAAATAGCAAGTTCAAGGCCAGCAGGAAGTATGTAGCAAACCATTGTCTCCAAAATAAATAAATAAATAAATAGAAAAAGAAGATTAAGGGTTAAGGGAAACTGTGTTGCCTATGTGCCAAGCATTTAAATGTCATACAGTTTTTCATTCTATTATGTCTTTACAAGACATAAAGGTTATGTGTTTATGCTCTTTGTGAGTAGGTATGTTTATGTGATCTGTTTGTGTGTGTTCTGTGGTTATATCAATATGATGCTAAACTTATTACTAGATAGAGAAAAATATGCCAAATGAGTTTTTTTGTATAAGTAGAGGTCAAATTTCTGATTCTTCTCAAAGTGATGTCAATCAGTCAAGTCATTTTTTTCCACTTTTTGACCAGCTAGTATATGGGAACAATGAATTTATTTAGAGACCTCAGCTCTTTTATCTTAAATATCCCATTAATTTAATTAGTTTATTAACCATAAAGAAGATTAGCTTCCTTTGTTTGTAATCATTATGTTTCATAAACACCCATGTGTCCCCTACTTTGGTCAATGTCTTAGAAACTGAGGCTTCAAATTGGTCAGGAGGACTTATTACTGCCTGGTTTAGCCAGTGAGAACAAATGTATAAAACAATGTCAAATTGTGCTTTTGTCTTTAGCCATGTCTTTGTGCCCAAATAAACCACCTAAGAACCTACAGTTCACTTACATACTGCTAAATGTACACAATCATATTGTTATATGACCATAGCGTCAGATAGCCTCCTAAATGCCAGCTCTATGTTGGCAATCAATACAGACAAGGTTCTCATCCAAATTTGCATTCTCCTGAATATGCAGTACCTCTTCATCACTGAAGAGTTTGCCAATATTGACAATTCAGATTCAAAGACCACCTTCAAAACACATAAAGGATTTTTTTTATCAAAAAAAGAAAACCAAGGTTGCCATTTAAAATAGAAAATTAGAGAATAGGACAAAGATGGGAATGCACAATGATGATAGGAAAAAATATGCATGGAAGGAAGAAAATGACAAAAGAATAGTACAAGGTAGGAAACCTTTACATTGAGATGTAATATGCTGACTATCTTATATGTGATCACCACTGCAGAATCTTTGAGCTCTATGGAAATGATAGGTATATTATAAACTGAAGTCAAGCTTACTAAAATTTGAGAAATAGTGATTAAAAATTTATTGAACAATCAGTTATAAGACTGAATGAACTAAGGAGCAATTTGGTCATGAAAACAAGTGCTACAGAGGTTTGGGGGAAAAGGAAAACAGTGAGGACAGGCTGGTGTGGCAGCAGAATTTTTGTGGCAAATGGTCAAACTAGGATGAATGATTTTGTGAGACATTAAATTTGACTATATGAAGGAGAAATTGGTTGGATTCCTACATGAGAGGAAACAGGAACAGTAGTGAACACATTTATTCATTTCCTGTATTTTCTCTAATAGATTACCACAAACCAAGTGCCTCAAAACAACCAAAATGTATGTTCATAGTCACTGAGGCAGAAGTCCAAAATTAGTATTTCTATCACTAGGCAGTAAGGCTGTCCTTCCTTTGGAAGTATGGGCACAGTCTGTTTCCAGCACTTCTAGTTTCTGCTGCTACTGATGTTCTTTGACTGGTGGCTCCAGCCTCTGCCTCTAGATAATATCCCCTTCTCCTCTCCCACATGTATCAGATCTCCCTCTGCACATCTCTTATGTGGACACGTGTGGTTTCATTTAGGACTCACCCAGGTAATTCCAGGAGAAATGCTTCATTTCAAGGTAAAATTTAATCATATCTACAAGTACTTTTTTCACAAATAAAAACATTTATAAATTCCAGCGATTAGGAAGCTAATCCCCAGGACTTGGAAACCATCATTCAGTTTACCATAGCAATGACAGCTCTGTGAGATGGACAAAATAGATTATCTCTCAATCATTTTCTTCCACAAGAAATCCGTTTACAAAATAACGCCTCACTCCACAAACTTCCTTTAGATATTTTTACCCTCTTAAGTTTTTTTTAGTGCTTTAGCACTAAACACCTTGGATATCAGTTTCATGAAAAGATAAATAATATTATGGCTATATTGACCTCATATAAAACTTTAAAATAAACTGAGATTTTTAGAATATATTCAATAATCCACGTGAAAATTCAAAATATATTTGATAATGATTTGATCAACACACTAGATTTTTAAACACATCATTACTTCCAGTTGTTTATCATGTCTCAGAAGCTGTTCAAAATATAACTTTCAAAAAGTCAAAAACCATACCATCTGCTCTCAATGCTAATAACCTAATGAATTTTAAAAAATAAAAATATGTATTTCAGACTGACCTCATGAATTTAAACATAAAACCTTTCTATCTTTTCAAGTGAAAGTGAAAACAAAGAAGAATTTTAGAAAAGGAAGATAATTTCAAGATATTATCTTATAATATGCTCTTTTCTAGAATTTTTGCCTCTCAGTTTTCAAATAAAGGATTTATGAAGTAACCTTTAATCATCTCATAATTTCATGAATGATAAAATTTCCAAAATGTTGATTTTTCCCATTGGCTCTACAATATGTGATCTGAGAATTACACTCCTGATTTTCTCATTTCACTTTAGCTTCATTTATGGATCTGTGTCTAAATAATACATATGTTTAAATATAGTGAGATTGAGGTAAAATTAGAGAGGTTTGTGAAATGACTTTAAATTAATAAAATTATGCCAAAAGTTTATTACATGCCCATTGTTCTAAATAATTCAGTAGAAATTTATGTATTAATCATCAGGCTTACCAGTATTTCCCATATTGATTCCCAAGGCATATTTTTAAGTACTTGATCTCTTTGTTAATATGTATGATGTATTGATTTTTACTTTATTTTTATGTATGCTTCTACATTACTTATCAAAATAAGAAAGAACATAATATATTTTAGGCAATAAATATTTCTCAAACTATCAACGTTTTTATTGATATGAGAAAGTTACTGAGCCAATGTTGAGAATCAGAAAATACAAGTCAAATAATTTTAACATTCTAGTAAACATAAAATTGGTTCTAACAGTGAAATTTCTTTAACAACAATAACACATAGCTATCCAAAGAAAACTCAGAAGTGATTAAAAACAAATAAACAAAAATGAACAAAAAACATTTTTTTTTGGTACTGGGTGTTGAACCCAGTGCCTCATGCTTGCCTGCTTTGCAAGTGCTATACCACTGAGCTGCACCCCTGAGCCTTTTTTTTTTTTTTTTTTTTTTTTTTTACTTTTTGAGACAGGGTCTCACTAAATTATGCAGACTACCTCTGGTCTCTAACTTGCAATCCTCCCACCTCTGCCTCCAGAGCCACTGGGATTACAGGCCTGCACCACTGCCCCAGGCACAAAAAAGTTTTTGTGATTATTTTGCTTCAAATATAATAAAATATGTGAATGGTTAAGACTATTTTCAGGAATTTGAGAAATCCAGGTGTTCAGCATCATATTTTATGATCATATTTGCCTCTTGTATTTACGCTGTTTGCCTTTATAATAAAAGTTATTTACATAATTCAGACCAAAAGACACTTTTAATGCAAATAGCCTGGACTGAGGAGTCTAAGAATTAATAGCTTAATACAGTGAATAAAAGGTTTTGAGTCAAAAGAGCATTTAAATTTTAGCTGAATCACACATTTTGTGATTTTAAGCAAGTTATCTTTTCAGAGTTTTAGTATTTCTGTATATAATATT
Source organism: Pedetes capensis (assembly GCA_007922755.1). NCBI lineage: Eukaryota > Metazoa > Chordata > Mammalia > Rodentia > Pedetidae > Pedetes > Pedetes capensis. The sequence goes on along the minus strand of VMDO01007762.1, from coordinate 13,972 downwards.
GTTGTTGTTATTGTTGTTGTTAGGTGCCATTGAGTTGGTATCATATATAATATAGAGAGAGTATATTTAATTATTGCTGTGAACATTAAATATGACCTAAAAAGAATAGCTAATGAGTGATAGACCCTATGTAAAATACTAACTGTATCATGTGCTGACTTATTTAACACCCCACAATCACTCTAGGTAAAATAATAGCATAAAGCTCACCTTATAGTGGAAGCAACTGAAAGCGAAATAATTTTCCTCTTGCGCCACTGACAGAAAGGTCAGACTAAATGGCAAATAGTCCTCCTCCAGAGCCTTTCCTATTAAATACACAGTAAACTAACTCTTTAGAAAGAATCTGATAGGTGCCTAAAATATAGCATATGCTCAATAAATGGTTGTTGTTGTTTGGTGTTAGGTGCTGTTGAGTCAAGTCATATTCATAGAAACCCTATGCACAATGGAATGAAAACATTCCTTGACACTGTGCCATGCCATGCATTAATTAGGTCAGGTCGTCTCTACTATTCATAGGGTTTTCAATGACTGATTGTTTTGTGATTGTTTTTGGAGTGGGATGCCACATACTTCTCTCATTTTTGCAATGCTTAGGATTGAACTCAATGGCTCAGAGAGTGTAGAGCAGCCCTCTACCAACTAAGTTAAACTCCAGCCCCTTCAGTAAATGATGGTTGCATTTAAAACAAAAAATCAAAAGCTTCTTGCTATCATTCCATATTCCTATTTATATTCTTAGATAATCAGAAAACATTTATAAACCGCAATTTCCTTGTTAATATAAGTAAAAGATGAACTCATCTTTTAACACCAATCAAAAACTCTGCAATTATGACAGTATTGTTACTGAAGAAACTGGAGAAACCTTGAGGAATCTGGAACAAACTGAGGAAATCTTGGAAAAACCTTGATTCTCTGGTTGAAATGACCTAGAATTAGGACACTCCCCTAGTCAAGGGAAAAGACAGAAAATCTATAAGTGGGTCATTTAAGCTTTTAATAGAAGAAAATGTACATCAGACAGAGAGATAGGCAGGTGGAGATAAGGGAGGCATTGATCTTTATTTCTTGTAGTTCTCCTGGAAAGGACAAAAATTGTGCCCTGCTCAGGAAAAGGTGAGCTTTGGGCATGAAACTTGCAATTGGCCTTTCCCAGGTTGCTGAGAAGGAAACAATTAACTTTGTTTAACTTAGGTTAGTTCTGTAGTGGGTCAAAATCTATGGTGTGTGTTCTGCAATCCAGAATATGCCTGAGTTTACCTTTTACCTTAGGGATGGGAAGGACAGCATTGACTGCTTGTAGCTTTACCCTTTAGTTTTGGGTCAGCTAAAATTGCCCTCTGAGTTAGTTACAAATGAATTGTGAAATGTTATTATCTACTGAAAATCAGTGTTAGCTTATTTTTAATCTAGCAATGGAAGACCAGTGGTTCCTAGTAAATTATTACAGGTTTGGGGGATTTTCCATTACAGCTCCTAAAATCTACTTCTCCAATTTTCCTAACACTTTACTTATCCCAACAGTATATTATGCTTATATAATTCTATTCAAAGGAGTATTTTTTCTCAAGAAATTATTTTATATCAATTCCCCTTATCCTGTGTCAGGGTATAAAATATTTAAGCATTTTTATAGGAAATATTTGTGAATCAAGAGTAAAACTCAAAACAATTACATCACGGTTATTATAAAAAATAAATGGTACTTCCTTGGAACACACAGCTTGGTGCAAGTAGTATTTGTCTCTATCTGAAAAACCTGTATTTTTAAAGAAAATTAATTCAGGAAAATTATTCTAGATGACGGAATTTTCACATATGAATAACTTGACCTTTAAAGGCTTTGTGTATGAAAGAGTGCACTTTGATACCTGAAAGGAATTTCATTTGCTTAAATACTGCTCTAAAATTCAGTCAACAGAGTTTGGTGATGTTTTTTCACCAAAGTCTTCCCAATCTAATTATAATTGCACTTGAAAGTGATTTTTGGAATTCGTTCTCTAGTACAGAGAATGTGCTGTGGTGGTTGGGGAGACAAACATACGGTACCCAGACTCTGGATTCTCACAGGCTCCAATGCCTACAAAAAAATATAAAGAAGACTGAGTTAAATAACTAAATAAACATGTGTCTGTATGTCTATGAGTGCATTTAGAGATGTCTAATAGGAAAAGAAGGGGCTGGGATTTAGCTCAGTTGGTAGAGCACTGTGCTGCAGTCTCTGAGGTCTCAAGTTCAATACCCAGCACCCCCAAAATGGGAGAAGGGCCTGGCAATCCACTTCCAAGGCAATCCTGAAACAGTCAGCCATTTATCAACAGTCAACCCTATGAGGATCGCTATGAGTTGGATACTGACTTGACAGCACCTAACAACAACAACAATAGGAAAAGAAAGGAAACTACAGGTTACAAATTGCTGACAGGTCCAAATAACTGAAAATGAAATTGAGATCAATGCACCATATTACACAGGATTTTTCATTGACAGCATCCACAGGAGAGCAGAATCATGCCCAGTAAGCTGGAATAATGGCATTACTTATAGAACATTTTAAAACATTTTTAAAATTAGTATTTTTAAAGTTCTTTTGAATCTGCTAAAACTTAGAACTACACATAAAAGATTAAAAGAGAAATGAAAGCAGTAATAAAGAACTCTTTTTTGATCAAAGACTTTTGATGAAACTTTTTAAAAACAGTTTTGTGTCAAACCAAAGTCAAATCTCTGAGACAAGTACCTCTAAACACAGATATGTAAAGGGAAGATACATGACTGGTTAGGAATCATTTTTGTATAGAATTTTAACTTTCTAAATTATAATGGCTATATATTCACTTTTTTCCTTTAGTATAGAATGTAGCTACAACTACCTTAAAAACTGAGGAGGGTCTGGAAGCCATGGTGTAGGAATCCCACTGATTTTTGAGGTAGGAGGTCATGAGTTCAAGACCAGAGGCAGTTTGTACAATTTAACAAGTACCTCACCTATATGAATAATGTACATCAAAATGCATATACATGTAAATGCCACAATTAAAACCATGTCAGAATGAATCACATTAAGGTGTACATTAAAAATGTCCAATAAAAAAATAAAAAATAACATAAAAAAATAAAAAGGGGGTGAGGATGTAGTTCTATACTCCAGTGCTTGCCTAGCATGTGCAAGGTCCTGGCTGCAACACAACAGTACTAGGGAGAACAAAAGAAAAAGGAAGAAAAACTGAGGATTTTAAAAGTTGCAATAGTGCTCTGAGCTTGTCATATTTAAGGTCTGTTTGTCTATGTTAGTAGTTTTATTGAAAGAATGACTGCATTTATTAGGACATGCATTGTTTTCTATTTTAATGATATTACAAATCTGCTACATACTGAAGACCCAATGCAAAAGTGGCTTAAATAAAAGGCAAGTTTCTTTCTTTTTCATGTAGTACTGTGTGAGAGAAGGAGGTGGCAATCCATTCCCAAAGCAATCCCGAACAATCAATTGAAAACCGGATTATAAGGAGTTGGACTAAACTCAAACACATCTAACAACAAGAACAACAATGTAGTACTGTAAGAATAACCCATCCAAGAATTCTGGACTAGCATCATGGTATCATAGACAGAGACCTTTGTCTTGTGTGATTGTGCCATTCTTGTGTTATAGTTCTCATTTATGTGGTATAAGAAGATTCCTTGCCATACTTGCAGTCATAAGCAAAATGAAGGACAAAGAAAAAGATGGTGCAGCTACTCTTTTAGAGTAAGACCTAAAATTTCTGTTTTATCAGCTAGCACTATATGTGACTGCACTTAGTTGATGGAGGGAATTTAGTCTTCATGAGCTTGTGCTATGTGTCATGCACCAAGCTATAATTTCTATTTGCTACAAAAATAGGAGAGACACATACTCATTCACAACAAGCAATTTCTACCATAATAATATTCATCTTGTATTGAAAGTGGTCTAAGATACTCAGCAATTGTCCTCTTGATTTGTAACTAGATGACAACTTGACATTTTTCTTTTCTTTTGCATCTAGTATATTTATTAATAAATGTTGCTGAAGTACAGGGTAATATGTCTTTTGCAATATCCATTATGCAACTGTTAAATCACTGTTGCTTACACATTCATCAGTTTACCTAGTGTATAGAACTGTATTAACTAAAGAAGAGAAGGAAAGAAAAAAGGAATTTTAGTTAATATGTAATAAAAATTTTATACAATCATGGGTTATATTTGCATTGATATTTTCCTTTCCCTTATTTTGTCCTACATATTTGTATAGTTGTAGCATGTATTTTGAGACTATCTTCTCTTCCTTTATCTCTCTATATTATTTCCCATCCCAGTTCCCCCTTCTACAACCTCTGCTCCACAGGCTAGCCCCCTCCTCCTTCTTTCTGCTCTGCTTATATTTTCCCTTCTTAGATAAGTATTTTTGCCTATTTTATATGCCTACATGGCACCTAACAGCAACTATAATATATGTATAGTTCTTTTTTACTTCCTTTAGGTTAGATTTAGCTCCCGCATATAAGTAAGAATATATGGTATTTCTCTTTTTGGGACTCAGTTCTTTTGCTTAAGATGATGTTCTCCAGTTCTATCCATTTTGCTGCAATTGACATAATTTCATTCTTCTTTATTGCTGAGCAATATTCTTTTGTGTATACATACCACAATTTTTCTATCTGTTCCTCTATTGATGAACATCTTGGTTGATTCCATACCCTTGTCAGTTTTCAAGCATTTCAGAACCAAGGCTTTATGGAAACATTCATTGTTCATTCTGCTAAGGGAAATGGTGCTGGATTTTGTTAGCTGGTAAGGAAAGTATGTGAGATTGATTCTTTTCTATGATCTCTACAAGGACAGAGATTTTAAACCATAGTGAAACATATAATAATTTTTAAACTCATTGTGGAATCTGATCACAAGTTTTCTTTCTATTATTGTATAGAAACAAAACATTCAAAATTATGAATTAAAATTGTGGTAACTTTTATAAGGAATTTCTAAATATTTCCTATTTTGCCCCTTTGGCATTTTGCTTTTTATTTGCTTTTTTATTTTGCTTTTTATTTTATTGTTTTACCAGTTACTTAAGTAGAAGAGATTTAAAATGTCATTTTTAATACAATTGTGAAGTTAAAAGAAAATAATAAATAAGACTCTTAAAGGTTCAGGAACGCTTGTGGATTTTTCTAAAATCTCTCATAACTGAGCATCAGAAAGTTAGATGTGGTCCTACCTGAGAAGTGATCTTCTACCTCAGTACACAGACATTGTAGTCTATAGTGATCTAATTACTCTCTTATGTAATCCAAATAGATGTAAAATTAAAATCCTAATTGTAAAAATTAAAATAGAAACAATGAAGTAGCTGTAAATTAAAAATTAAAAAAAAAATCTATCAGGCTCAACATGACTGGTGATATGTTAATGTTTTTTACTATCTGAAAAATCATTATGTGTAAATCAAAATTAAGTATAAAATTATTATCCTGCTTCTTTTATGAGTAGGTAAGGTGATCTTTCAAAAATTTGTCATTTTATGTCACTTTGCTTAAAGATTTCCAATTAGTTCTCATTTCCTGTAATGAAAACCAGAGTATTCCAACTTGACCACCAACAGTGCATAACATTTACTCCTTCTTTGACTTTGTCTATCTTCCTTAGTGTATTATAGTAGTCCCTTGCTCTTCCTGCTATTCTTGAAACCCTACAACTATTCATGGAGTTCTGCCGGAAAGTCTTTACTATTGCATTGCCTCAGCCTTGTAAATTCTCCTCCCAGATTATCTATAAGATTTGATCCCTCAGTTCATGTTATCTCTGCTCAAAATTTTGTCAAATCAGAGATGCATTACTTGACTGTTGTTGTTGCTGTTTCCTGTTACTATATTAGAAATAATATACTCTTTTTTATTAATAAATGTTAGTGTGGTACATTGTAAAGCTTATGCTATTTCCATTATGCATTATTACCTCATTTCTGGTTACAGTTTCATCAACTTACATAATTTATGAAACTCTTTGATTAATATGTGGGAAAAATAATATACAATTATGGATTATATCCTCCTCTTTTTTCACACTTATTTGTGTAGTTGCATCATATAACTTGAGATTTTCCTCTCCCCCTTTAACCGTCTGTATTTTTCCTCTCCTTTTCCCTCATTCCACAATCTTTGCTCCCCCCACTAGATTCCTTCCCCTTCTTTCTACTCATATTTTCTCATCTTAGATAAGCCTGATTATTCCTTATTATATATCTATGTATTTATAGGTTTTTTTCTTCCTTTAAGTTAGCTTTAGCTCATAGATATGAGAGAGAATATATGGTATTTTTCTTTTTGGAGTTGGGTTCATTCACTTAGGTTGATATTCCCCAGTTCTATCCATTTTGTGGCAAATGAAATTATTTCATTCTTTTTCATTGCTGAGTAATATTCAATTGTGTATAGATACCACTTTTTTATCCTTCTTCTGTTGATGGGCACCTTGGATGATTCTATACCCTTGTGATTATGAAGAGTGCTGCATTAAGTATGAAAATGCAGGTGTCCTTGTGGTATGATGACTTATCATCCTTTGGGTATATTCCCAGGAGTGGTATATCTAGCTTGAAAAGAAAATTCAAAGAATTAATAAGACTAAGAACTGGTTCTTCAAAAAGATTAATAAAATAGATGCTCCCGGAGCCTGTATCACCAAAAGAAAGAAAGAAAAGTCCCCCCCCATATATATATATATATATATATATATATATATATATATATATATATATATACATATAGCCACTGATACCAACAAAATCCAGAATATCATTGGAGAATACTTTGAGAAATTGTACTCCCCAAAAAAGTGAAAATACAGAAGAAATTGAAAAGTTCTTTAACACATATGAATTACCAAAATTAAGCCAGGAGGACATAAGCAGTTTAAACTGACCCAATACATTCATCAAAATAGAGACAGTAATAAAAAATTCTCCCAACAAAAAAAAGCCCAGATCCTGATAGATTTTCAGCAGAATTCTATCAAACTTTCAAAGAAGAATTAACACCTATTCTCCTCAAACTATTTCACAATATGGAAAAGGAAGGGTCACTTCCAAATTCATTCTATGAAGCCAGTATCACACTGATATCAAAACCATGTAAGGACATTTCAAGGAAAGATAACTATAGACCAATTTCCTTGATGAATATTGATGCAAACATTCTCAATAAAATTTTGGCAACCCAAATTCAGTAACACATAAGAAAGATCATACATCATTATAAAATGTGGTTTATTCCATTGGTTTAACATATGAAAATCAATCAATGTAATTCAATATATGAAGAGGCATGCAGACAAAAATCACATGATAATCTCAATTAATGCTGGAAAGGTCTTTGACAAAGTGCAACATCCTTTGAAGATAAAAGCCTTGGAGAATATGGGCATAATATGGAAATACTTCAACATCATAGGGGCCATCTATGTAAAGATGGTTATAGTATCAAAACCAATTTGCAGAATTAATGCAATCCCCTTTAAAATTCCAATGAGAAACTTTAAAGAAATAGAAAAAATTATCCTAACATTCATATAGAAGTACAACAGACCACACATAGCCAAAACAATCATAAAATGCAAAAACAGAGCAATAAGGATAAACATACTTGACTTCCGACTATACCACAGACCTATAGTAGCAAAAAACAGCTTGATATTGACACAAAAATAGCCTTGAAGACCAACAGAACAGAACTGAAGACCCAGAGATACAGCCATGAAACTATAGCCACTTGATTTTTGGCAAAGTGCCTAAGCATAATGCAATGGAGAAAAGCTAGACTGTTCTATAAATGGTGCTGGGAAAATTGGATATCCACTTTCAGAAAACTGAAAGTAAACCTGTATACCTCAATTTACACAAGAGTGAATTCCGAATAGATAGGAGATCACAACATAAAACCAGAAATTTTAAAACTACTTGAAGAGAAGTTATAAAACACATTCTAACATATCAGCATAGGACGGTATTTCCTTAACAAGACTCCAATTGCCCCTGAAATAGCACCAATAATTAACAAAAGGGATTACATGAAATAAAAAAGCTTCTGTACAGTGAAGGAACCAGTCAACAGAGTTAAAGGACAGCCTACTGAATGGGAGATAATCTTTGCATTCTACACATTGAACAGAGGACTAATTTCAGGATTATCCAAAGAACTTAAGAAAGCAACTATCGAGAAACCAAAACAACTCAATACATAAGTGGGCAAAGGAAATAGACAGTTCTGAAAGGAAGACATTTGAAGGGCCAAGAAACACAGGAAAAAAATTTTAAATATCTGTAGCCACTAGGGAAATGCATATCAAAACAACACTGAGATTCCATCTCCCTCCAATAAGAATTGCCAAGATCAACAAAACAAATAAGAACAATGCTGGTGAGGATGTCAAGAAAAAGGAACTTTTGCACTGCTAGTGAGATTGTGCAGTAGTTCAACCACTTTGTAAGTCAATATAGAGATACCTTAGAAAACTTAGATTGGCATATGAAGTTATATAAGCTTGTCATTCTCTGTCCAGGTGAGCTGACCTATTTTTTTTCTTCCATAGCACACTATACACTTAATTATTTATTTGCTGTTCATTGTCTTTCAGTATAATATAATTCCCATGACAGTAGGGGATTTTCTGTGTTCAGTTTCATTGCCTAATCTATTACAAATTACAAATTACAAATATTGCTTGGCATGGTGTTGCACACTTGTAATCCTAGTGACTCAGGGTGCAGAGGCAGAGAATCTCAAGTTTGAGGGCAGAGAAAGAAAGACCCTGTCTCAAGATAAAAAAAAAAAAAGAGGTTAAGCGTGCAGCTCAGTTGTGGTGCACTTGTAAAGTATATATGAGGCCCTGGGTGCAGCACCCCAGTACAAAAAAATAAGAATAAATAAAGAAAATGTCCAACCTTAACTTGGCTCAGTATTACCTCTCAGAAAACTTCACCTGTTATTGTTGCACCCAATCGACAGCAACATATCTATAGCATTCATATTTTTTAAATACAATTTAAAGCTGAACTGAATCATTTCATTTTATATTGAGAAAATAGAGATCTTTTTATCCAAGATCAAGCATCCTTAGAGAAAAACAGATCCATGAAACTGTCAGTCATACTCAACTAAAGGAATGCCATCATAAATGGATTCCCCCAAAAGAAGGAACTACAACAATTCATGCAGAGTACAAACATGCTGATGATTATAGAATAGGTCCATTGGCTTGTCTTTTGATTTTTATCATTAATGTATAGACTTAAGATATGACATGGAAAAAGTCCATGCTTTGGATTGTTACATCTCTTTGACAACAATGAATCTTTACTAACAGAGAGCAAAAGAAAAATAGAGCTATTACTGCAGAAATGGAATTCATAGGAATATCAGTTGCAAGATCCCTAGGGACACACTAGCAGAAAATTGCAAGATATCATTTCAGTCAGGGATGAAAGTAATGCCAAGTGGTTTGGAGAAGCCAGACAACCTCCTGATTCATTTGTCAAATGGCCTGCAGCTCCCCTTTCAAATCAGGTGAAACAACAATAAATATTTGCAAAGTAAATTATTCTGTATCCAGAGATTCTAATAAATGAAAGGTTGAAAGAACACAGCCCAGCACTTTTAGCTCTTGCCAAATTCTGTAAATGAAATTTGATTGCAAGGAAGGAAAAAAATGACAAGGGAAATAAAAATACAAAGAACTATTGAAGAGATGCTGGTCTTATTTATTTCATATGAATGTTTCAAATTCAGTTTGAATCATATAATGGCCACAGAATGTAAATAGTAGCAGGTAGTAAGCAAGACATAGGCCTAAAGTTTGCATTTTGGTTAGTCATAAGAAAGAATAAGAAAAAAGATTAGAAAATGCTTAGGACCAGAATTGTTGGATGTTCAGTTTTCTAAATTGGAATTGAGAGAGAAACTTTCAGTAGGAGAAAGAATTCTTCTAGAAATAAACTTAGATAATATATTTATTTTTGTATTTTATCTGTTCTCAAACTGAGAGCTTTAGAATCACATTTCCTTAAAGTTTTATGAACCATGTAAGCCAAAATATTTTTTCTGAAGTATTGTTTGCATACTCTGGTTTACTTTTTTTCATTAAAAATCAAGAGTTTCCATAATATAGAATTTGGCACCACTCATATTAACAATAACTAAAAAAGGTATGGAAGAATGTGTTCTGGCTGAGAAATTCTCTTTTTCTGGGCTGCTATTTTGATATTTTCATAAGTTTAAGAAAACTTGAACCAAAATCTAGAATGCTATGAATAGCTATAAACACATAGAGCTTAAAGGTAATGTTTGTTATATAAATGCATACTGAACATGTTCATTCATTGCAGGAATCTCAAGCCGGTCAATAGTTAACCTGATTTGGTTTCTGTTGTATATTCTTTATTTTTTTTTACTTTTACATGATTGATTTTAGTTAATGTTATTAATAGCTTCAAGAAATTCTTGATTCCTCTCCTTCACATCCCACCAAAAGATTCAATCATTTCTGTATATTTCTCAAATCTACTTTTCTGTCTGCACAACTGAAGTTTACTTATCATTTCTAAAGTGGACCAAAGTACCACCATCTGCCAAAAAAAAAAAAAAATCCTGCCTCTGGTTTTCTTCACTCAAATCAACTGTATTACCTCAGTTGATGAGATGTTAGATGCCATAGAGTGAGTATCCTACTCATAGTGACCCTATGTACAAGCAAAACACTGTTGTCAGTGCTTCTCTGCTATTCATAGGATCTTCAGTGGCTGGTTGCTTTTTGGGAGTGGGCTTTCTTGTCTTCCTCCCAAGCCTACAGCACCTGATGTTCCCTGGTGGTCTCCCATCCAAGTACTAACCAGGCCCAACCCTGCTTAACTTCCAATATTTGACGGGATTGGATGCCACAGTGGTATTACTGCAAGTCTATTACTCAGAGTGTTGTGTAAATTCATAAACTTCCCATGCCAGAGTTTGAAATCCTTCAATGTTTCTCTATTAAATAGTTGAAGTTAGACAGGTTTGGTGGTTCAGCCTGTAATCACAGTGACTGGGGTTGGTGGCCAGGACAGAAGGATCACAAGTTTGAGGCCAGAGGCACCCTGAATAATTTATGACTGACGTTTGGGAAATGTTTATAAAATAGTATTAAAATACAAAGTTGAAAATGGGCTTTGGGTGTGGCTCAGTGTTAGAGAACTTGTAAGAAGCATGTGTGAGGCCCTGGATTCAACCCTCTAGTACCACACCAAAAAAAAAAAAAAAAATCACTGAAGCCCTGGAGGGTGATATTTAAGTCAATCTATGATTTGGACCTTTTGCACCCTTGACTTCACTCAAATATTTTAAGGTATGAAGTGCTAGGGTAGTTAGTGTATCATATGTTTGGAATAACCATCATAATCATCACCTGTATGTCAGGTCCTGTTCTAAGAAAATATGTATATGTAAATGAATTTAAATTTAACAGCAGATATATGAAGTGATGCTATTATTCTAACTTTTCATATAAGAGAACAAAGTCTAATCAAATTAAATGCAGTTATAGTAAATTATAGAGCTGAAATATAAACCCAGGCAGTCTTGTTCCACATTTCATACTGTTAAAAAATTTTAGTTGGCTATTTTTGGGATTTAGCTCAGTTGGTAGAGCACTGCGCTACAGTCTCTGAGGTCCCAAGTTCAATTCCCAGCACCGCAAAAATGGGAGATGGACCTGGCAATCTACTCCCAAGGCAATCCCGAAACAGTCTGCCACTGAAAACCCTATGAGGGTCGCTATGAGTCGGATTCCAACTCGAGGGCACCTAACAACAACAACAACAACAACATTTTTACTCATTACTCTTAAACTAAATTTAGGATCTTCATTTTCCAGAATACATTTCATTTTCTGTGAGGGAAAGTTAAGCACAGTTTCTCTCTAGTCCTTATATATTGTATTCTGTCTTCAAGGAAATTGGAGCAAGCTGTTAGGATATAGGTTCTGCTGAAGAAGATATGAACTCTATTTTATTTTGGTAACACAAGTATCAATAGGAGGGCTGGGATTTAGCTCAGTTGGTAGAGCGCTGCAGTCTCTGAGGTCTTGAGTTCAATTCCCAGCACTGCAAAAATGGGAGAAGGACCTGGCAATCCACTCCCAAGGCAATCCTGAAACAGTCAGCCATTGAAAATCCTATGAGGGTCGCTATGAGTTGGATACCAACTCGACGGCACGTAAGAACAACAACAACAACAGTATCAATAGGGTTCCAAGAACACAGTGCAAATGGCAAATGTTTTTAAAACAATGTCCTTGCTGTTTATGTACAACACATTTATATAAAAATCTAGAAGATATATGTTATTCCCTCACATTTTTCACTTAATATCTTCATGTGCTTGAACTTTACATTTTTCCTATGTAAAAATGAGGATAAAAATATCTCTTACTGTCTTGATAAATGATTAGGTAATATAGGGTTTATCACAAAAAAGACTAAATGAATAGATTAGCTCTGCTTATTTTCCTTTTTCCTAAGCAATTTATAGTCATAGATGTCAAATTGTGAGCTTAAATAATTAATTATGAGAATGTTCCGATATTTATTGCTCTGTACTACATGCATTTTTGTGCATCTGATTTCTTACTTTTATCATTTTGAAAAATGTAGCATAACAAAATAATATTTTTACTTGATTTAGACTTGTCATATTTTGTTGAGCCCCAGGAAAGTTGCTAGAATGTTCAGGGTTTTTTCTCCCAATTGTGGTTGATATCCCACAGTTCATAATTAGAAAAGTATGAAGAGTCTTCTGAAAACTAGGATGTATCCAAAATACACTCCTTACTCTGAAGATAAAAATTATTGATACTATCTTTTTTTTTCTTTTTTTTTTTTTTTTAGTGAGCCAATTTCAAGCCCACTTCACTCCCGTTGGAATCCACTAAGGGTTTTTCTGTTTTAGTAATCTTATGACTTCCTATACAAAAAGTATATAATTCATAAAAACTTTGCTTATGGAAGATTCTTGGAATATAACTTGTTTTGACATATGTAAATAATCTATTCCATACAAATACAAATACTATAACAGTAGTTAAAACTGCAGAATGGATTATTTGAGCCAACATTCCTGCACTAAATCTTGCTTCTGGCTTTCTCCTTTCCTGCTTAAGTATGTCAGCTAAGGGATCTGATCACTTGTGTAGTGTCTGTCATCAGGTTCTGGTAGAAGAATTGAATTCCAGACTTCTTTAGTTGTATTGAAATAATTTTCTGGCAAAGTTCCTATAAGGATAGTTACAGGTTATTGAACATTGCTACTATCTAAATTCTCCATTTCTACACCCTTTTCTGTTTTCTTAGATCAAAACATCTATGATTATCAAAGCCATCACAATTGGATATAATGTTTTCCTTGTCTGGTCTGGTTTCCTAGGTGAAAGAATTACTTCCTTCTGCCCCAGGGGTTGCTTTCTTCTCTTCTATTCTTTTCACTTAAGGCTTTATTAGACCTCTATTAAGAAGACTTTGATCTTTGGGTTATGGTATCATATTATATCCAGTTGTAATCTCTCTTTCTCTCCCTTTCTCCCTGTCTCTCCCTCTCTGTCACTTCCTCTTTCTCCTCACATACACACAATGATAATGTCATGTAAATATAATTTAATTTTTTTCACATTAGGATAGTCCTAAAATAGGAAAGACTCATAGAATTACATGATGTTATATTTTAACTTATTTTAAAGGCAAATATAGTATCATTTAAAAAATATTTACTCACTCAGAATATCTCTCTTATACTATATGACTTCTGAAAGAAATCTTCTGACATAGAAATAATTTTGCATTTCATGTAATTTCACTTAAATATTTTCAGAAAAATAGTTGCTTATTCATTCAAACATTAGTACAGTTGGGTAATCAAA